>JAJKFJ010022793.1:0-37709 GCA_027382625.1 Tetmemena sp. SeJ-2015
GCTAATGACATCGTTCAAACTTCAGTTGACTTAATTTGTTTGACTGTTTAACACGGGAGTGGCTGTATAGCTTCCCTAAGTTTAACATATAACACGCAAGACGCTAGTTCGTCTAAAATGCGTTGTTGTTATTATTATTATTATTATTATTATAAAAATATTGCATCTAACAAACTATGATCCCGAGCATTTTCGAGATGACTCTTTAAAATTTTAAGCTCAAATTAAAAATATTTGTTAGGTTACTAGTTTTCGTTTAAATTAAAGTAGATGATTAAGAGATATTTATAAGCTTTTTAAAGCACGTACATTATCCAATATTTATTAGTAAAAATGGATTAAATATAGAGTTGGAAATTTATAATGCAAATGATTAATGGGAGCTATACTATTTATTTAAAGCTTAATAAAGGGTTAAGATATGCACTTATTGCTATCAATCGATATTGGTCATGAAGCATCATTGCAACTACTAACCAATGTATTTGATTTAAACTATAGAGGAGTTAACTCTGAGAATGAAAGTAAAATTTCTATATAAAATAATATATGCAGTTATCCATAAAGTTAAGTTCTCTGCCTTTGATTTTTTGTTTTGAATTCTTCATTATAGTTAATCTCTAATAAAAGTTGATTGATTTTCATACTTAACATTTACTTATATCACTTAAAAACCAAATTATAATCTTAAGTAAATTGCTGATGGATTTATTCTATTTTAAAATATGATTGATTATTTATTATATTTTTCTTTGATAAAGCTACTCGACACTTGCCTTTAATTGATAAAACTTTCTAAATCTGCTGACTCATAAAGCAATAAGTACTTTCCCTATTTAAATTCATGCATATTTATACAATTAAAATTTGTATGAATTTAGAGAAAGTGGCCAAAACTTATATGTTAAACCTCTCCCTCCTTTAGAAAGTTTGACTTGCTGGCATTTAAAAAGACTCGATAAGCTTTTGTATTCTGCAGAGGATATAATGTTTTGGTCTTCTGCTTTTGTGATTTTATCAAATATTTGTATATACGACGAGAAAAATACTCTGAATCTAAAGATGATTTTCACAGAAGAGTTCATTGGTAAAATGTATAAAATGGAAGAAGTACTGCGATCTTATGATCAAAAAATGCATGTGGTCAGATAAATACTATTATTTATGGCCAAAAATATAAATAAAGTTGCAGTTGATGCTACTGACAAAGCAATAATCAGATAACAAATTTAAGACAAAGTTAAAAAGTTCTTCATAAAATAAATCTGAAAAGCAATGAATTAATCATTTAAAATTGAACCTTATCAAGTAAATTTATTTATTAAGAAAATAAAAATTACAATTTCTGGATCTATCAAACAGATTTAAATACAAAATAATATTTTTATAATTTTTTGTATCTTTCTGAAAATATTTACTGACAATCCAAAAAATCTTGATAGATGTAATTCTAGTCTTTCCTATCAATATCTTTTTATCGCAAATCACTTATCACAAAAGGACATCAAAATAATTATTTTTTTAAGTTGCAATATTATATTTAGTATTTAATAAATCATATTAGATAAAAAATAATCTAATTTTATGAAAGGAGATTGAAGAGTTGAATATAAAAAATAAAATATATAGTTTACAGAAGGGTTTCAAATTCTTCTGAAGACTAATGATCTGTAATTGCAAATAGAGCTTTTGCCTATGATGAATAGTGCAAGTATTGAATTAGGACACCATCACTTCAATACATATATTAGTTATAAATTTTAATTATGAATTTTAATTAATTATAAGTTTGATAAAAACGAAAAGATAAAAATAGCATAATCACTCTTGCCATTTAAAAGTCCAATGTTTTCAAAAGAATTTAAAATAAGCAAATTAAAATTGTTCCAAAATAAATCCTAAATTCAATTTAAAAAACAATTGTAACTTATATTTGTTATATATAGGTAGTTAAATATAAATTCATTGTTTTTTATGATCACTTATTCGTAAAAACATTGGTTGCTTCTGTTATTACAAGGATAGGCTTTTAATATTTGCATTATTTTATCTTCTTGATGAGAATTGAGAGCAACAACTTTGAGTTATAAAAGCATCTGTATATTTGGTGCGTCACACTTGGCTGCGAGTATCTTTATGATGATTCGCAAACATACAGAGCAGAGGAGTCTCTTAACCAAAGGACTTAGCGTCTTTATGAAAACGGATTCTTTGCCTCACTAGCTGAAAACACTTTAAGAATTACTCAGCTTAGAGAGTTTACGCAATTAGAGTATGGTATTGCTCCGGAGTATCCAGTCAAATAAATCATTCTAACATATTCAATTTAGATAACTAGGGAATTTAAAAGTATAGTGCCGTGATGAGGAGCAGAAAATCATCGCATAACTTTAAGTATAATAAAATTGGGAATGAATCACCTGATGCTTCTGATAAGTCTATCTTAGAATACAAATAGTTATTTTTATTTAGGATAATTGTGCAAAATAGGTTATCTCAAGCTTGGATTGATTAAAACTGCAAAGATAAGATACCACTAAAAGGATTTTTTTTTAAAAATTAAAGTATTTTCCGGCCCTTCTGCCTCATATTGATCGTGATTTGGGATAATAAATAGAGTGAACTACCTTCAACCCTTTTTTTCCTCATCATTAGGGAATAGCAATGATGAATGAATAGATTCACCTTAATTTTTGGATATGTTGAGGAAGTGAGTATTCTTTCAAAAAATAATAATCATATAAACCATTATTTATATTCTCTAAAATCATAAATCATTCTAAACCTACTTACTCAAAGCAAGGGCCATATTATCCTTATAAGGAGCAGACTTTTAATTTTTAAAATATCTCTTTTAGAAATGCTTTTCAAAATTATCAAATTATTATCATTCAAAAGCCTACAATCTAAAAGTTACTAGAAGAATTTGTAAATGCGGATTATCCTGAATATTAGAGCTGACTAAACCTTAAATTGCCTATTAAATGAAATTATTTTGAGTTAAACTTTTACTTATAGCCTATCTTTTTATTTGAGTAATTTATTTAATTCAAAGATAATTCTATATCATAAAATGATATGTTCCTTTTGTCAAAAATTATGTACTTTTAGAATTAATTTTCCATGTGGTTTGGCATTTCCGATACATATTAAACTAGTCACCAATCTCTGTTTAAATAATTAGAAAATTATAACTCTGAAATAAGATAACTAAGATTTTTATTCTAAAGAATAAATTAGTTAAAAGAGACTATGAAAACAGGAGAATTAGTAAAAGGTATAGAAAGCTGGAAATAATTTTTAGAAATTCTTTTTATTCTTTGAATTTAGAGGACCAAATATTTAAAATCATTTTTTGACTTGTAAATGAATTAGAAATGAACTATGAGATTAAGATACTAGTTGCTATCTAAAATCAAATAAGTGAATTGGATCGTGGGTTGTAGAAATAAGATCAAAACCCAATTCTTAATAATCTATGTGAGCAAGAGCCTAATGATTAAAGATCTCTAATTGGCTAAATCTGATTAACTCTATTATTGATTGGGGTTTAATATATAATTTAGAGATATAATTAAAACTCTAATGTTTAATTGGATTTCTCTGTAGAGATCAGTGATAAACCAATGGGGTGTCTAAATTTAATTAAAACCTAATCTTTTCCTATTTAATATCTAAAAATTATCACCCCTTACTTTTTTCTTAAAGCCAGAGAATATATTGGTAGATGATCATTTTTGCCTATAAATTAAGCTTAATCTTATTTCTACAACCCACGATCCAATTCACTTATTTGATTTTATTAAACTGTGGAGTTAATTGAAAATTTATTTTTTCCCCTTTAAAGTTTTGAATTTAAAACTCTTATTAAAATAATAATTACGAAAGCTTTAAGTTTGATTATTATACTTTTTAAATTTATATTCACAAGATATTCGCCTCTTAGATAAATAATGATTAAAACATTAAATCTTTCATTTGAGATTTAATAGAAATTAAATGTATTTAAATATTGTTTCATTTTCAAAATAAAATTAAAATAACAACTGAGAAAATTAACTTTTTTAAAAAAATATTATTTTTTGAATCACACTAAAAATGATAAGGGCCGAGTTAAAGCATCTAAGAGCTTAAGATGAATTAAAATCCTTATAAAAAGGCATTATGGGAATTCAAGAAGCTTATCATACTTAATAAAATGAAATAACAATAATTTTTGATATTCTAGAGGACCTAGAGAAAATTATGGGGTTTTAAACATGAAAAAAGTTGATATTTTTAAGTTTTTTACCAAATTCTTTTCTAATATTCTAATTACTGATTTACTTCAAAGGAATTTGATAAATTGCAAATTGCACTTGTATGAAACTTTAAAGTAAGATTGAGTCCCTCTGACTTAATTTAGTTGAGAGTTTGCTCATATTATGGTCTGATCCTCAAAGTTTACATAGGTTGAATTAAGTAAGTTGTCAGATACTCTCACTCTAGGACGATTTGTGACAAGGTCCAGCTTAGTACTGATCCTCATGTCAGGGCAGGACAATTTCAAGCTTTGGATTATTTCAACCTATAAGTCGATTCAAACTACCAAGGTTTGCTTAATTTAAAGTTGCAGCGCCTAAATTAAAATATAATGCATTCATAATTTGTTGTCCCAATTAACAGTTATTTGATATACTTATAATTTTTTTCTGCACCATTTTCATGTAATACTAAAGCGAAAACCAACAGCAGGTATTAACTAATTTCAGCTACACCTACAGCATAATTTCTTCCTTATATTTTAATTTTTTTTCTCTCTGATAGAATATAATCCTATATTTTAATAGGATTAAAGATTATGATAAAATAAGTTAGTCTATTTTGGAAAAAAAAATGATCTATTTAATATGATTACTGACATGGCACTTCTATCTTTCACTTTTGAGCAGTTCTTAAATTCTTTAGAAATATAAATACAAATAAATATTTTTAAATAAAATTGACGATAGACGAATTTAATTTTTAATTTTTATACAATCTTGTAAGAGTATTAAACTAATTTTTAATTTTAAGCCTCTTAAGTGTATAGTCTAAAACTTATTTAAATTAAATTTCAATTTCAATAACTTTGGTATTTTATTAAAAATGCTAACAAAATTAAATTAGGAAATTTGAAATGAATATAATTAAATCAAAGCTATGATCATGATGTTGATTATTTGTTTATAATCCTATCAACAGATTTGTCTAATATACTAAAATATAATATGAGTTTCTTCTCTACAAGTTTTCATATTACATCTCTCAAGAAATTTACTAACCTACACTTCATCCTGCTTTTAATTTTTTAAAAACTATTTTGTATTTACATATTTGTCTCCTATTTCCACACTAAAAATTGTAAGAATATAAGTTCTCTGAGTTATAAACTGAATTATATGGCAAAAATTATTGTTTAAATTTAGATGCAACAATATCACTGATCTTAGAAAATTCATTTTTAAAGTATTTAATTCAATAGTCCTATAAATTATAATCTATATGTTGATTAGTCTTATTAAGATTCAATATATTATTTCTTATTATTTTGATATAAATAGATTTCACAAAAGCTTAAGAATATAAAAAGTTATTCTATTATTTTAACACCACCTAGGACTTTAAAATTATGAAATACTTCTTTTAAATTTTAAACGTCCATATAATTTTAATTTTGAGTGATGTGAGTTGATTTAGACTTAAATAGAGAGTGATTTTAGCATTTAAAAAGTAATTATTATAAGTTCAAAGAAAATTAATAAAAATATAAAGATTAATTAGAGTGTAGGCGATCTCTTCATTTAATTTTATAGGTAAAAAAATATATCACTATAATTTTTTTGTCTTGAAATCTTAAATTACAATTTTTGATTTCTGTTGAGATTCAAAATTTGATTCTCGCTCTCTAAAATAGAAACATATTTTTCTTTTTATCATTAAAGAAATAAAATTTTCTCTCCATGGATTGAATTGTTTTTTACGCAATAATACTTTCTTATATTAGATTTAAAAAATTGATTGAGAAGAACATTAGACACTTTCCTCTCACTCAAGGATTAAGAAAGGTTTAAAATATTTCCAATTTTTAAACTCGATTAAAGCAGTTTATCTTTTTATTAGCTTGTTTTCTTCTAAATATCTATTAATGATATTAATAATTGAATAAAACCTTAAATCCAGGCCTATTTGCTTTTATTTATCTAAATTCATAAGCAATTTTAGTAAATTTATTATATTCGAGTTTTATTTTTTAAATTTGCAATTGTATATTGGAATACCTATCAAGATCAATGATTAATTTAAATTTATCGAAGGACTGCGGCTGTATTTACCATAAATCAATTGGTTGACTTATTTCTGCAAATTATCTGGAAAAATTCTATTTGAAATTTGTTGCTTTCGGATCACTTATCAGTTCTGTCCTTTCTGATTTTTAAGTCTCATTCTAATTTTTAATCCTTAATATGTCTGACATTTAAAGAAAAGTTATCAGATAAGTTAAGTTAATTTTATAAATTATAATTTTATATAATTTATAGTGGAAACTCGAAATTTAATTTAATCAAATTCAATAAAGTTACCAGATTATGACCATTCGACTACTTCCACAATATTTTTACTTAGCTATATTTAATATATCTTACTCCATTTTTTTAATTCGTATTCATCCCATTATCATATTTCCCTTTTGCATGTCAAAATCTAATATGATAAATATAATTTTTATAATTGCTAAAAATGGAATAAGTTGATACTCATACCAATTATACTGAAAAGATAAAGAAAGCAGATAGCTTGCTCAAGAAATACGAGAACTTAATGCTATTGGATTAAAACTATCGTTTGAATTCCTAACAACTAGAAGATATGCTAAATGAAATAATGGAGTTGACTAACAGCTAAGATTTTACTATAGGAGGAACAGTAAAATGTATTATTATTTTTTTTATAAAGTGAAACTTATAACCCGCTCAAAAGTTCCTTAGAAAGGTTTGAGGCATGGAAAGTATTTGTAGCTTGACAATTAAGTCCTTTTAGCCCTTTAGCTCTTGCTTTCTGATGAATGTAAAGAACTTAGATTCTTAAGTCTGATATTTCTAAGTCAGTGCATTATATAATCTCCTCCTAGCATCTAAAATATAGTCGATAACAAATTTCTAATCACTATTCTTGAATATCTTAGAGAAAAGAAAGACTGCACCTAATTATACCACTTCAGTCTCGAGGCTATGCATTTAGTTCTTTGCAAAATAAATTCATTAGCTGGTGAAGACGAGATTTACTCATTCTTATTTTTTAAGTAGGTGTGGCTTACTATGCAGAGGAGATTCTCAATGTTAAAATAAATAGGAGATACTGTAAATTAATAAGCATTTTTTGTTTTCTTTTTGGACCAATAGGATTTTGATGTAAATGCAGCAAGAATACTAAATAGAAAAAGAATAACATCATATTTTGAATCTGCAATAAATTACCGAGCTCTTGAATATAAATAAAGTTTAATTCAATTTCCGAGCAAAATTTAATTCATTTTTGATAAACTTGTTATGCCTAGATAATTTATATGAGGAAAAAACAAAAGCTGCTTAGGACTGCTTCCTTTATTTTTTAGCTTAATGTTGGAGAGAAATTCAAAAATTATTCTGAGGCGAATTCAACTTCAGTTTCTATCTGTGGCTTTAAATTTTGTTATCAAATAAAAAATAGTGGCACTATAGTTTGAGCTATAAGGCTTTTATTGATAAGATTTACTTCTAGAAAAAAATATTAATTCTATACAAAAAGAAATAGAAGCTTCATAGGATACTAATTATACAAATTAATTGATTCGATAATAGCTCAACTTAATTAAATTAGTCATGCTCAATATTTAGATTTTGTAATCGCCTTATACTTTCTAAAGAATTTTTTTTTAATCATTCGAATAAATTAAATTAATTAGTATTTAAATTTCAAAATTTTAAAAATTAAAAAAACAAAGATAACTGACTTTAAATAACTTCTTTATAAATTTTTATATATCGAATGTGATAGTTAATTCTGTGATATTTAATGCATGAGCCAAACTGTAGATTCACAAAGCAAGACATATATAAAATTTCAATCATAATATTTTTATGGATATAACTTAAAGTATCAAATCTACTTTAGTCAAGCAATATAGATGCCAAATGGGAAATTATAAAGTTCATGATGTCTTAAAATCTGATAATAATAAAAAAAACCATAATAAAATTATAAAAAATTCATGATATTTCAAATGCTCTTAGAAAAGAGACGAAAATTATGAATAAATCAAATTTTCTTAAAATTAATACATATAAAGGGTTAAATTTTAACTTTTGTCTACTAATCTAGACTTATTTGAAGGTAATTTAAAAATCAAACCCTAATGATGATTATACGTTTAAAGTCTGAAAAACTTCAGAGTACTTTTTATAATATGTATTTGAAACAGAATTGTATGTCAAAAATAAAGGCAAATAAGTAATTTAGTAAAAATTAATTCACTCTTTTGGTGAATTAAGTTAGAAGAGGTGACGAGAAATATTTTTCATTTAAACAAAGCTCCCAGAAATATGAAAATTAAGAAGTATAAGCCTCCCAATAAGCAAAAATATTTTTTAATTTCAAATTTATGACTTAAATTGAGTAAAAGCTAAAAGTTTCGTAATATATTGTTCAAAGTTATGAGTGTATGAATTAAAATCTTAAATCTATAAATAATTTTCCCTAATCAAACAAAGTTTTTAAAATTATTTTTTGTTTGATAAGAGAAGACTTCTTCCCAAATGATTCAGTTTAAGAATTAATTTGTGTTGCCCTCTTATTTTTAATTTAACCCCAGAGTTTCTCTAAAGAGTTATTCTCAAAGAGAGTCGCAAAGATGTTGAAAGCATGATTAACTTCTTACAATATATCTATTGACGTACTAATATCAAAAAAGAAAAAATTATGAGGATGATATTTATGTAGGCCTGGGAAAATAAAACATTTGACAAAATAAGCAGTCATATGGCTTAACTTATTCGAGTTAAAGATGACTATCAACTTACTAATCTATTGAGGAATACCTTCGAAATTAAAAAAAAATATTCTTAAAAGATGTATGTATTATAGGATGAATACGAATGGAGAATAGGAGGTGCGAGATATTTTAGATAAATTTACTAGGCCTGATGTTCAGAATGTTAACTCCTTGATGAGTCATTTTTTATTGCAAAGTATTAAACCCACAAGTAAACTCTTTTTTATAGGGGGGAAGGAAGTCACTCCCCCCAAATTATAATTTTTTAAGCAAATTTAGTCGTTAAGTAAACATGTTATGTTCAATAAACATGCGAGTTGAATTATAAAGTTATGGGAAGCTCCTTTCTTATTATATTTATGAATAAAAAATGAGGGATACTCTGCTAATAGATAGTCAGCAGTTTTATTATTTTACTAATCTTACTTTCAATTAAAGCTGATAAATTTAAACTAATCAAAAAATATTCAGTGATTTTTGCCTAAATATATTATATGTTAGTAAAGACCTAAAAATTCAAAAGCCACGCAAAGAAATCGTTTTTTAAAGTAAGGGTGATTTACTAAGAAAGTTCTAGATTGATAATGATAAAGTCACTGAAAACCTTTATTTAACTAATTAAGCTAAAATTCTGACTCATATATACTTTTGACTATACAAATCCTTTTTAAATCCATTTTTTTACAAAAGCTTAAAATATTGCTGTCACAGAATTAATTAAGCAAACTGCCACTTTTTTATTAGAGGAGACTTTACTTTTAATCTTCAGTTGAATCAGCTGTTGATTTATTAATCTAGGAACTTTAGAGATCATGACGAACTTTTTTTATTTAATAGGAATGCGTAATTAAATTCAAATTAATTAAAAGAAGTTTGATATTTAAATTCAATGTTGCACAAAATTAGATGTAATCAAATTACCTTAAGGAGATTAATTAGACAAATATGTCTCATTTTTTCGGTTTTTTAACGCCAATTTTTAGCTAATTTTAAGGGGGAGACTAATTTTTTTTTAGCAAAAAATTTTTAATAATGTGATATAGTGGAAGAGTGATAATATTAATGCGAATTTTTAATTTTATTTTTTTTTTGGCAAAAAGAAAATTAAAGTTCAAGCTTTATAAATAAAATCATAAATAATAGAATATCAAGTTTCTAATCCAAATTTTTTCTATTATTTTAAGTTTAAAATCAATAGGAAATTTTAATTGGAAGAGAAAAAGTTGGGGAAAATAAATAAATTTAGAGGAATTTAATATAAGGATTTAAAATTTAAAGATAGAATAAAATATTTTCTAAAAAAGCAACCATAATTTTATTTTAAAAAAAAGAAATTTAAAGTCAAGATATTAAAAATTAAAATGATTATAATTTCAAAAATAATTCATCTTTTTTTTAAAAAAAAGAATTACTTCATATTAATATCTATAATTTTAGTACTTTTCAACATTTTTAATTTCTAAAATGCTTTTCTGAAATTTTGTCAAGAAAATAATAAAATTGAGTTAAAATTCAAAAAAGATATTTATAATGAAATTTATCTTCTTTTTTAGGGAAATTATTTTATAAATAACATCATAAATTTAATTAAAGTATAATCAGTAGTAGAAAAAAATAGTCTAAAATAAAATAAAAAATTTACAAAAATCCCTATTATTTTTCTGTAGTTCTTGGTCTAAAATCTCAAAAAGATATTTATAATGCAAATATCTTCTTTTTTTAGGGATTATTTATATAAAGTGGTTAAATTAATCTGGAACCAATTTTTATAATTAAAAATAACTGAAAATGTTTGAAAATAATTTTTATTAATGCTTATTACAAAATAGTCAGTGTGGCCAAAAATTTTAATACAATTAGCAAAATGAAACTAAAATTTTAAGCTATTGAGATCATTATTTCAAATAATAAAGGAGTTTCCAAATACCTATTATGATACATCAAGGTTGTTCCATCATATAAAAACTATTATTTTATAAACAATTTTCAATGATAAATTAAAACTTTTTGTATGTAAATTTTACCTTTAAAATTTATTATTTTAAATTCATCATTTACTTGGACCCCTGAGGCATACAATTCTTGAATATGTTTTTGAAATGGATAAACCCAAGGACTAAGGAATAATAGTTCAAGAGCTCTAATATATCAATGCTTATGATATCATTAAGAGATAAAATAAGATAAACAAGCAAACTTAAAATAATTGATTTGTATCTCATAAATTTTAATTAATAATTTATGATAAATAAATAGTTATATGGACATAAAGAGCAAATTTGTAGCATGATAAATATTTAATTGTGTACTAATCTTCTTAAGAAGGTGAAATAGTATTCTTAACTGGTCTTTTATTGAAACTTTTAATGTGAAAAAAGTGGATAAGATCATACTGGCTCCCTCGAAATTCTCACTCTAAATAGCCTCCTTCAGTTGAACGAGAAAAGTCTGAAGTTATATAGCTGTTTTTATCTTCAAAAATTTGACTACCACTCACAGATAGAGGGTAGAATTTGCAAATTAAAATCTTCAGTTTATCTTTGTTCTATTATTAACTTTTCCACTCTTCTTCTTAACTATTACCCTATTTTAAATGTTTTCAAGTGTTCTATATTAATTTTAAAAGTAAAGATCCTCCCGTCCTCATTATTCTTTTTTAATCTTAATTAGCTTCTGGATGTTTTCGATGCATAATGAGGGGAGTGTACTAAGAGTTGTTGTATCTCTAGAAATTAAAGATATCTCATAAAACAGATTTTAATGGGATTCGACAAAAATATAATATTATAGTTAAATGCCGCCCATATTATCTATTGGCGACATTCAAAAATATGATAGTGGCTTCCTTTCAAAACAAGGAATTTATTATGGGAAATGGTCAGGGGTAAAACACTAGAAAAAATTTCAGACTAGAGACACTAGCTAGGTTTAGGCAGTAGTGTTAATATTTTAAATTCACTCAACCTTTAGCGATTTGACAGCAATTATTACTCCTTGAGAGCTCTCTGTCCAAAAGAAGAGGTGGTCATCGAGAGATAGTAACTAATTTCGTACATCATTGATTCTCATTATAATTTATTTCTCTCCTGGAATTGCCAAAAAAGAAAGCCTTGAGAGAAAGCATACTATTCACTAGGACCAAATGTAATTGCTAGCTTAATATCATCATTTTTGTGTGTAGTCCGGAGTTTTAATTTTAATGTTTAAATTTTATAATTTCCTAAATTCATAAAAATTAATTAACTGAGAGAGTAAATAAAGTTGTATCATTGGAATTGCTAAAACTTTTATCTACTTAAATTGAAATAAATAGCATGTTCAATCTTGATTGAATATCAAGTTTATTTTTATAGTTATCTCTCTTAATATTTTTATTTTCTATTTGAGGAAGGATATGATTAGTAAATTGGCGATAACTATATTTATAAAATATTTAGTTATAATTTTCGCAGTGTGTGAGAGTCAAAGAATGACTTATTTATTATTTTAATTCGACCACTAAACTAATCATAAGTTGAAAGAGGGAATGAGAACAAGTCAACTTGTTATTTTATCTTTGTGATAGAGCAGAAATTCTAAATAACAATTTAAAATGCTTTGAATTTAGAACAAACAAACAAGCAAGCTCTTAAATTCAACAAAAACACTCTTAGTATGAAAAACAGCTCCCTCTTCAAAATATAAATCGTTAAGACATCCTATGTTAAAATTGCGAGACATGAAATGTTTATAATGATTTTTATCATAAAAGTAGTTAAAATACTCAATTCTTAAAAAGCAGAGTAGCAATGGAATGCACACACTGAGAAACATTGATATAATTCATTTTGTAGATATAGCAATCGCCAATCATTTATTCTTATCCTTCGATATATTAGACAAAAATTTTCATTGGCTTCTAACCTAAAAAATTGTATGTTTAAATAGTACTTAATCCTTTCCCGATTGTAATAAAAAAAAATATACAATTAATTTATGGATTTCAATTTGATGGGTTGAGCCACTTCTCTAAAGTTCAGTAAAAAGACTAAAAACAGTGGCTATTACTGGGCGAGCTAGCTTCCTAGCCAGTAGTGAAAAATCGTGGCTGAACGTATAATAATAAAAGAACAATTAAATATTCTTCATTCTAGAGATAATCTTATACCTAATTAATTTTTGTATAAAGTTTAAAAAGACAAAATTAATGCAATTTTACTTTTAGCTTAATGAATATATAGTTAATTTAAGAAGAGTGTCAAAAATAAGAGAGCAAAGTATTAAACATAGAGGTTGGTTGGAAAATATGACCACGGGTGGGCATAGTTGTGTATTTATTTGATTTTTTAGCAAAAAAACGAAGTATAAATACTTTAAAAAGTACTGTTTTCAAAATCTCACACTCAAATTTTCAGAGTACCCCAAGAAAAATTACTCTCTCTCTTCTTTCATTTTTCCTCAAGAGTGTTTTATTTTTTAACATTAAGGCTTCCATCTATTTATTTCAATATTAAATTTCACAGAACCTCTTTTCAAGAAAATATTCAGAATTTCACAGATTTCCTTGATAAAGTAACCAGTGTGGGTCTTTGTTTCCTGTGAAAATGGATGAAATCAAGAAGAATTCTATACTCAAGCAAGATAAATCTAGATGCATGAGAAACATATGAGAAACTCAAATTATTATTCAAAGTTAATTAAATAATTGAAATCCACTTTTAACTTTAATTAAAGATAAAATTTTAGCTACAGATATGCGATAGAAATGATTTAATTATTATAAAATTAAGTTTTTATCCCCTCATAATGAAGAATCAATTTAGGGCTGATAATTTCAAAAGAAAGCTTAGATAAGAAAGGTCCAGACAAAAATTTAAACTCTTTAGAAACTTCTTGTTTGAACAGGACTACTTTGGAAGCGTCCAAGAAATAGATAAATGAATTCTCCCAATTTTGAGTTTGTTACAACTTAAAGAGCCTCCTCTTAATTAAAATACAAAATTTGCCTAATTTTCTTCTCCAGAAATTACATTTTATTTTAATTTACTTTACATTAAAGCCTATACAAGGAGTAGGATATGAATACATATTTGAAGCATTTAAGGTAATATTTCAACATTATTTTTTTCCTCTTTAATTGAATATTGGGTTTTATTCTCATTTTTTAAAAAAATAATTTTGGACTTAGAACTTACTTATATAATTCTTTTAAAACCCTAAGCGTCAAAAATATTTAATTCAGAGTTACTGGATTTTATTTTTTTGACAAATAGATAAGAAGTTTATATTTTTAAAGTAAGTTTTCATATAAAAAATTATTTCTAATATTTAATCTTAAAGTTGAAGTAAAATTATGAATCATTTTCTAAGTTGATATAAAAAGATATATTTCTCTAGTGATTCATTTATTTTTTAGATTGACTTATTTGACTTATATCCAAAGTCTAATCCCTTACTCTTATTTGCAAATTCTCTCATTATTTTTATAGCTTTTAGCTTGCTTAATTCAGTTTAAATTTTCTTAAAATCTTTTTTATACTTTATAATCTCTGAATATATTCGATTATCGAAATTAACTTTTTAATTATAAAATGAAAACTATTGGGTTTTGAAATTTACTTAACAAAAATTAAATTAATGTAATAAAAGGGTGTTATTTAAGTACATCCCTTTTAAATTAATAAAAAATGATAAGAAGCTCTAGAATTTGAAAAAAATTTACAAAATTTAACCAATTTTTTTCCCAGAGTGAAAACTACATACACTTTTAATACTTTATACCCTAATTCAGCTAAATCATTATGCACAGCAGGGCATCTAAATAATATTTCATAAATTAAATTTTGATAAAATGTCCAACTTATTCACAAGAATGTATTTACTATTTTAACTATCAGTATTAGAAAAATCTCTTAATATTATCTATTAAAATCTTCGTTTTAATAATATTATAAACTATAATTAACTTTCATTAAATTGGTAGCAGTTTACTCTAAATTAAATTATTTAGAGTAAACTTATTTTATAATTTATGCTGCCGGAACTATGAAGTGAGAACTCAAAGCTCTAATCTTCACAATATTTAATTATGTTCTAAAATTTACTTGGTTAATACAATTGCTCCTTGGTAGCTGATGTGAACTACCTTAAATTTAATTATTTTCGTGAACATTTAAAAGAATGTCTGCTGATGACGCAGGCCTCCCCAATCTTCAAAAAACACATTTTGCTCAAGCTAGACAAAGTAGGCTTGGCCACGGTGAATACAGCCTAAGCAGTGGCACTCACTCACCCGCCCCTGCAATCTTCCTCCAGGTCGCCGGCGAGGGAGCTGTCGCTCCAGGGATCCTCGGCGATCATTAGCTCTCACCTTGGCAAGTCAGAGAGACCTAGCCCAAGGTTAGGGAGAGGGCCGAGTTGCCGGTGACCTGGAGGAAGATTGCGGGGGCGGGTGAGTGCCACTGCTTAGGCTGTATTCACCGTGGCCAAGCCTACTTTGTCTAGGTTGAGTAAAATGTGTTTTTTGAAGATTGGGGAGGCCTACGTCATCGGCAGACATTCTTTTAAATGTTCACGAAAATAATTAAATTTAAGGTAGTTCACATCAGCTACCAAGGAGCAATTGTATTAACCAAGTAAATTCTCGAATATAACTCTTAATTTAATTTTTTTAGGGAGAGGGCTCACAACAGAGAATTATGGATATTTATGAAGGAAAAATTAATAATGGGCTAATAAATATATAAAAAGCGGCGATTAAGATTAATTATAATATATTGCTACCTTTATTTTGCATTTGTTTATTATTTACATCTCGAATTTAATAAATTTAATTTTATTAATGTAACTACTTTTACTTATCTATGAGAATATAGTTAAATAAATATTAAATTATATCAGCTTCATAACTTTCATATAAGAGCACAAGTGTTTTTAGTATTCTCAGAGTAAAATATTTATTTATATAAATAAATTATTAAACTGATTCTATTTTTTTAAAAAATAACTTTAAACTTTAAAATGATTATATTTAGAAGTAAAAGAGTAATAATTTTAAAAAAATAAGTTAAATAGATAAAATTAAATTTAAATGTCTATTTCAGAGATATCAGGATAAAATTTAGTAATAGGGCTTTTAAATGAAAACAATAATTTTTTTAAAATTTTTAAATTATTTTAAAAAAATAATAAAAATATAGAAAAAGTTTTTCAATTCATTTTATTCTTTTTTTAAATTTTTTAAAAATTATTTTTTTTTTTTTCCAAAAAAAATTTAAAAATTTAAATAAAAAAAGTTTTAAAATTAAATTTTGAAAAAAAAAATTTTAAGTAAGAATTTCCGGGGAAAAAATTCTGAAATATTTCAAAAAAAAATTAAAAATTTTTTAAATTTTTTAACAACAAATAAGGGTGCTGTAAATATATTGCCTTTACTTTCTAAATCACCTAATTCTAATGGCTAAAATTTTTTCAAATGATTCAGGATTATTTTGAGATACTCATTTACTTAATTTAAATATAAATTGTATAATAAATATAAAAAAAAGAAAATTTTTGAAAATTAAAAAAAATTTTATAAGAATTTAAAAAACCCATAATATGAAAAGAAAGTAAAAATAAGTTTGTAAAATTTAATTTCTTTATTAAATATTTATAATCATGCTAAATTTAACCCTAAAAGGCAATCAAAAGTCTTCTAGGAAGGTGACTTGCTATATTCTCTGAATTTTATCCCTTAAGTGCTTCCTCTATCTCAGATACTGAGTGTTAGGTTTCTAGGTTGCTTGATTATTACTTTGTTTACTAACTTTTTCAAAGGTTCTGATATTTTGTCTATTTTTACAATGTCTTGTTGCGATTATATTGATCATCTTCACTTTCCCTTTTGGGTTTTCTTGGTTTCATATCGCATTCAAGTATGATTGAACTATAGACCAAATGCCCCACGCCTGAACCGTTGAGCCAAGTCTGTCTCTATGGGAAGTAGCCTGCAGTTCTTGCACCTTTGCTTCCTCAATGTTTTCTCTTCTTACAATCTGTTGAAGTCTATGACAGTTGTCTGGGTTCAAAGTTTATCATGATTTCTCGGGCTTGAATCTCTGTGCACGACCCCAACTCATGAAACTCCTCACTCCTCTAACGGGGTCAGTGAAATAGCAGAAAGTAGATTGGGCCCTCGGGAGAAATTTCTTAGTGTGATTCCTTTTGGGAAAGGGAAGGGCGTTAATCATGATCAAAAAGAACCGCAAGATGAAAACTACTGTTCAATTTTTGCCCTCGTTCTCTCAGCACTGTCATTTCTTTCGTAACTAAAATCTTCTTCCCTTTAAAGGTATTGAAGGGAAAGATTGTAAGCTACTTTCTTGTATGGGGGGTGTCTCTTCGCTTCGCATCAGCAAGGTGGGGGTAATTTTTAACACCCCTCCTCCAAAATTACAACTCTCAAGATGGAGTCTTGCTTTTAGCTAAACTGAAAAATTTACTGACACCATACACTAAGGCTTCTGATTTTGAACTCAATTTCTTCTTCTCTCTTGCTTTCCCCTTTAGTTGAACCCTTGTCAAAGGGATCGTGCTTGCCTCTTAGCGGCACCTTTAAAGTTTCTTTACTCAATTACGAACTCAGCCATGGCTTCTTCTCCCGTTTTCTTTAGGGGAAAACAGAGTGAGAGAATGTCTGCTCCAAATTGGCAAGGATAGCGACCGTCCCCTTTCTAATGTTCATATAGATCTTAGGTTTTTTTGAGTGGGCTTCCTTTGTGCCGCTTTAGGCTCTGAGGATATTGAACTGTCGTTGACATTACCCCCTTCAAAAATTTCTTTTCCTATTTTATCTCTGGAGAGCAACAAAGGGCATTTAGGGGGATAGTTTAAAAAGCCCACTGACTTCTCAACTTTGGCTTGACAATTTAAAAACAAAGAATCTCTTGCTCAGCTCAAGTTCAGAGGTCTCCCTTGCACTTAGTGCACACAGCATCTGTTTGGTTTCTTTGAACATTGTTTAGCTTGTGTTTGCTAAAGGGTTTACTTGTTTCTTAGTGGTTTTCCACTTAAATTCAAATTTTAAAATTTTGAAAAGCCCGCCCCCTTATTTTGTATGCTGTTGCCAGGTGCAGACATCACGAAACATCAGAGTGCAAAAGGTGTAGTTATTGATGTTCTTCATCTTTCTTATTTATTATTAGATAGCTCCATATTTATCCTTATTCTTTCTTGATTTTGCTACGAAATTTAAGTTCAAAAACCCTTAGTAGGCTACTAATTCCTTGGCAACCATGTTTTGTAATGTCGCGTCACGAAAGGCTTAAAAAAGCTGCTACTAATTTCATTCAAGCGATTTAACTGCTCAAAATTAAATTTAGTATTTTATAAAAAAGTTTTAAGTATAAATTTGTATTAATTTAATGGAGACCAATTAAAAGGAGCTCCATTTTTCCTTTAGTTGGTTAAAAAATTTTTAAAAAAAAAAATAAGTTTACCCTTAATCCTTAATTATTATCACTTAAAACTTTTCTTCTCAGCCCATAAAATATTTTTTTATAATTTTTATCTAAAATTTTTTAAAATTTTATTTTTACAACTTTCTTGTTAAAAACTTATTTCCTTTAAACAAAACTTATTCTAACTGTTTTAAAAAAATTTAAAATTTTGGTGTTTTTAAGTCAATGAATTTTCTATTTGTTAGAATTTAATAATAAAATTTTTTTTTAAAATGATTTCTTTTAGCCAAAAAAGACACTCTAAAAAATGAAATAGAATTAAAATGGGTTAAAAAAAATTTTTGTTATTCTAGTTTTTACATTTTTTTGGCTAATATAAGAGTCATATTTAAAAATTGTTTTATTTTTTGGTTAAT
Source organism: Tetmemena sp. SeJ-2015 (assembly GCA_027382625.1). Lineage (NCBI taxonomy): Eukaryota > Ciliophora > Spirotrichea > Sporadotrichida > Oxytrichidae > Tetmemena > Tetmemena sp. SeJ-2015. The sequence continues at coordinate 18,885 of JAJKFJ010022793.1, forward strand.
TTTATAATTAAGCTTTAATGAATATCTCTACAAATAAAAACATCATTATATGCCCAAAAAATTTAAAACTGAAAAGACAAAAATATTTGTTAATGCTTTTCCTGTACAGGCGAGAACTAGAGCTTAGACAACTATGATGACACGAAATAACTAAAGCAAGAACGAGAGTGCTTAAAGTCTCATTACTTTGATATTTATGGAGATGGCAAGAATAATGATGGTGATCTTAATAAATTTCAAATTAAGAGATTGTTTTATACATCACATTAACTATTATCTCACATATTTCTAGCTGCTCTGGCCTTTTTTGTAAAAATAAGAAAGTATATTTCTAAAAAAAGCAGAGAATCTATATTTGTTTAAATTCTTAGGCATAGCTTTCCTTGATTTAGTTCATATTGCTATTTTAATTTTATAATCTCTCTTGTTTTATCTCTTGCGCTTCTCTTCTTAATCTTATGAGTATATGCTTGACTAGTTAGTAGTCAAGGTAAAGATCTTTCACAATATAATTGCTGCCCCCACTTTCTAAATCATACAAGGTATATTCGATAAATCTAATTCCTTTTATGATGGATTTTAAATTGCGAGGTGAATAGCTGTTATTAAGTTCCTTGACAATAAATTCTAGAACGTAGATCAAATTCATATCTTCAAATTATAATTATTTTAGGTTATTTTAAGATGATTATAGAATATTAAAAATTTACTTTTTTATAAAACATTTCCTGATATAGCTTATAAATTATTTTTATATTTTCATTGGTTTTATTATCCACTTTAAACTAGATTTCCCTATTTTTCATATAGCCTTTGGATATTCATAAATAATTAATTAAAGAAATTGTTATTTTATCATACCTTAACCCTCAATTAAAATTAATTTTTTCATTATTAAAAAAATAATTATATCATACCATATATTTACTTATTCAAATATTAAACTATATTTAATAAATTTTGAATTCTAAAAAACCAATAAGTCTCTTAAATTATAATAGGGATAGCAAAATGCTAGACTTGACATTTTATTAGTAAGATTTATTTTATTTATAGCATCCCAAATTTAATTTATAATCTAATAATTATTTTTCAACTTATGACTGTGGCCCTTCGTCAAATAAAAATGTTACCATAGCTTAAAGCCCATAAATTAAAATTCTAAATCAAATTAAATTTATTTGTTTACACTTTAGATCTTTAAACTACAATCCTTTCACTCTTCTTTAATTAAAGCAAAATTCTTTTATTATGAGATATATTATATGATATAATTATTCATTGTGTGATTTCAGCGAATGAATTTATGGCTTTATAAGTAATTTCACTTTGCTCTTGTAGAAACAAGTTATAAAGAATTGTCAGTATAATAAAATGAGATTAAGATGAAAAATATATATTCTTATAAAATTTAAGTATCTGAGTATTTACTTTTTAATTATCTTCAAAAATTATGGGCATGCCAAGGTTTTTAATTATTTATACTTAGGAGCTGCTTATTTGGTCTAATCTAAAGTTATGGATAAAATATAAATTTAATTAAATAATTATATTTCTAGATAAATTCTAACACAATTTCTTGAATTTTATCTCTTATCAATGCTCCACAATTATCATATTCTCTTTCCTCTCTAATTTATATTTAAAAAATAAATAACTTTCATTTATTTAATGAAAGATAATATATTTTGGGCAAATAAATTTAATAATTTTACGGAATAGATAGATTGCTATGCTAAATATGATCTTAAGAGAAATTGTCTGTCTTATCTCAGACTTAGTTTATTTGCTTTTAAAATTTAATGGAAATTTTAAATTTTCTTAAACAAAATTTTTCCATTTTACAAATTTTAAATTAAAAGGAAATAAATATTTTTTTTGTTAATAAATTGATTTTATTGAAGCGAAAACAACTAACAACTTTTTAATTTTCACTCTTCGTAGATTAATAATTCACAAATAATCGGAATTCCCCCCCAAACAAAAAGGGGTTTTTTAAATTTCCCAAACATTCCAAAAATTTTTTTTTTCCCCCAAGTTTTCCCCTTTTAAAATTTTATTAAAACCCTTAATTTTAAATTTTACTTATTTTTATAGAAATATTACAGGAAACCAAATAGATCAATGTTAAAATATAATTTATTTTAGTTAAGTTTAAGTAATTTTTTATAAAATAATTTTTTTTGTAAAATTCGAGAAATCATGAAATAAAACATAATTCTCTAGATTTTTAAATGACACCATTAATTTAATTTGCCACAAAAGACAGCATTATGAATTAAATTAGATCTTAGGGTTAAGTTTAATTTGCGAGTTGCATCTCACTTATGTATTATATTCTATTCAATTTTAAATATAAAATGATGCATTAAAAACTTTAAAATTGATGCAGTTTAAACTAAACTAGAATCTCAATTTAAGTGGGCACTGATTTTTAAACTTTCTTACTTCTATTTAAAATAATTTCTTTCTTTAATCGAAATATTTAAATAACTTACTTGCTTTTCATCAAAAATTGTTGATAGATTTCTGACTAAGAATGCTAAAAGTGACTTTGTAGCATGCTTAAGTTTTTCAGGCGTCAATTCAGATATTTTTTCCAATTAGATTTTCTCTATATATTTCATAATGGGATTATAGATAAGAATTTAATCGTAAATGGATAATATATTAGACTATTATTGTAACCCCTAGATAAAACATAAAATTTAAGTTCTCTATATTTTATCTGAGAGTATTTACAGAAGTTAATATAAAGGGCTATAGACGGTGAAAGGGGTATTATGCTTCACTGATGCAAATAATATAAAAGCATTCAACTTATTTTAATTGTCAGTTGATGGGAGCACAAGAACTATAAAGCATTAAAGTTAGAATCCCTAATTCAGTATTTTATAAAATCATCTAGTTTTAAAAATAAATCTACAATAAAGTCTTCCATTGTTTTTAAAATATTAAAATAGGATAGATGGATTTTAAATTAATTGATTTCTTAAATAGAGAGAAGACCTCATAGAAATATTTGATAACTCAACGATTAAAATTAATTGCTATTTAAATATTTCACTATCTAATGTGTAGATTCAACTTCTCGTTATAAAAATATTTTTTTAAAACTTGTAAATTTTTAAAAAATTATAACCAATTTTCATGAGAAAGTTCAAGGAATATAAGCTTTTTCTGAATTCATTTTACATTTAACTGCTCATCTATAATCAAACTGCTTTGCTTTATTATAGAGCTATATATTTACTACGAAATTTAATAGATGTTTCTACAAAGTTCTTACTTATAACATATTAAAATAATATTTTAAAACCTTATGAAGCTAATAAATAAAGAATTATAAAGTAAAATAGTGGAAAGTTAAAAATAATCTTCATTAAAGTGAGTATAATTCGTGTTCTTATATACAAAGAGCCAATATTATAAGCAAACTATTATAATAATTTAAAATGGAAAAGATAGATACTCATATTACTAATAATGAAGATAAGACAGAAAGAGCTTCATTCTTACTCAAGAAATATGAAAACTTAATGCTTTTAGATGAAAACTATCATTTGAATTCTTTACAGCTTGAAGAGATGCTCCATGAAATATTGAATTTGACAAACAGTATTGACTTTACAGAAGGAGCAACAGTGAAAATAAATTATATATTTCTTACTTGAAGTTTATATCTCGCACTAAAGTTCCATTGCAAGGTTTAAGAGATGGAAAATATTGGTAGCTTGATGATTTAACTCTGTAAGCACTTTAATTTTGCTTTCTGATGAATGCAAAGAACTTAGATTTGCAAGTCTGATATTTCTCGGCCAGTGTATTTTATAATATCCTAAAAGTGATTCAATGATAGTGGACAGTAAACTTCCAATAACATTTCTAGAATATCTAAGACAAAATTAGAGGGGCACCAAGTTATATTACTTCTGTCTTGAGGTAATGCATTTGGTTCTTTGCAAAAAGAATCATCAACTTGATGAAGACGAGATTTAAACATTTTTATTTTTAAGAATTTAATGTCAAAATATGCAGAGGAGGCTCTCAATGTTTAAATATAAAGGAGAAAATAAAATCATTTTAATTGACGAATTTTGTTTTCTTTTTGGACTAAGAGAATTTAGATATAAATGCAGCAAGAATATTAAATAGAAAAAATAGAGTATACATTTAGGAATAGTCAATTAACTATCTAGTTCTTGAATATAAGTAAAATTTCATTTAACTTCTTCTTCTCAAAAAATTTTATTAATTTTTGATATGGCTGTTGTTGTAAGATAATTTATTATAGAAAAATTTAAAATGCTAAGAAATTGTATCCTCTAATTTTAAGCTTTATGGTGAAGAAGAATTCCTAAAGTTTTATCATGAATAATTCTGATCTGTCATCATTTTTAGCAAGAATAAATAATCACCGTTATAATTTGTGGTAAACAGATTTTATTGATAAAATTGATTATTTTAGAAATGTAAATTTATACTACACAAAAGAAAAAGAACCGCGATGAAGCATTAATTTTAGGATTTAACTCTTCATGTGTAATTGTTTTGAATTAAAAATAATTTATACTCTCAAGAAAATTGATTATTTTATCTCAATTTTTAAAAAAGAATTTCTTAATTAAAAGATAATTTTAAAGGATGTTGTTGTTTTTTTAAATAAAAAATAACCTGAGAAAAATAATATTTCTTAGCCGATTATATATCAAAATTGATAGTTAATTCTTTTATATTTAATGATCAAGCCAAAGAGTAAATTCACAACTCACAGCATATATAAATATAAATCTCATATATAATTATTAATATAACTGAAAGTTTCCAAAATACTTTAATCGAATAATATTGAAGCCAAATGGCAAATTGCAAATTCATCATGTCTTAAAATCTGATTATAAATTAAAATTCAATCATAAAATTTATAAAAATTTAAGAAATATCAAATCCCTGAGGGCTTATTAAAATGACGAGTAATTTAAAATGATTGCACATACTTTCCTTATTTTGAGATATTGAGGAGAATCCAAACTTTATAGAATGAATTTTAAAATCAAAACTTATAATGAATTATAAGTTAAAGATTGGAAAAAATCTCAGTGTACTTTTTTATAATGATTTAAGAGAAAGTAAGTTTGTTTGATCAATTCAATTACCTTATGATTTTGCCGATTAGAGTTAGTATAGCATCCAGAAAATACTGGAAGGATCGTTTAGTGAACCGAAAATCCAAAACGATTAAGTTAAAGCTTCCCTTCTGACAATCATACTCCGGTATTTCAGTCCTGATTTGAGATAGAGCTAAACATATTCATATTATTTAACTCAAAGTTATGAGTAAATAAATTAAAATTTTAATATCAATAAATATTTTTCACGAATTAAGTTCAATTTTATACTTAATTTTGTTTGATAAGAGATGAATTTTCCCCATCTGATTAAGTTTAAGAGTTAATTTGTGTGGCCCTACTATTTTTTATTTAGCCCCATAGATTCTTTGCATAGTAATTCTCTAAGAAAGTCGTGAAGACGTTAAAGATATGCTTAAACTCTATCAAGATCTCTATTCATATACCAATTTCAATTAAAGCAAGATTAAGAGGCAGATTTTTATAAAAGCTTGTGAAAATCAAACATTTGATAAAATAAGTAGACAAATAACCAAGTTCAATCGAAATAAAGATGACAATAAACTTACCAATCTATTAGACAATACTTTCCTAATTTAATTTTATATAGATGCAAGTTATATGTATTAATTCTGAATGAAGTTTCTTTAAGAACAATAAATTTTAAACTCTTTGCAAAAATCTTGGTCAAGAGTAAACATATAAAATTTAGGGGAGGAAATGTATCAAAGAATATTAAAAAATTGAAAACATTTCTAATTAGAATTTTTAGCAATAAATTCAAATACTAATCAATAAAATTGATATACATTAACATAGCTCCAAAAATATAAAATGGTAGATATAATAAAGCTAGAGTTTATCATATTAATATATAAATATATAATTAAATAATAAACTGTAAATTTTTCTGATTTTTTCTCATTAGAATTTAATGAACTTTTGTCTTTTCAAAAGTAAAGTTTTTATTTTAATTCTCCCTTTTAATTAATAATATAAAAATTAAATTTATCTTTTGGTAAAAATTTTTTCTCTTTACTTTATCATTTTTTTTTTATTTTAGAGTTAATATATTTATACAAACTTCTAGCACTTAATATATCAATATTTACTTATACTAAATCTATTATGATAATTTAGGTTTAGCAAATCTCAAAAGAATACTTTTTTCTTCCTTAAATAAATAATTCTAAAATTAAATATCTTTAATGATTTCTCAAAGAGAACCAATCATAAACATTTTTTTTAAGCCAGATTTTTATTATAGACTTGCTTCTTTTTTAGAAATATTTTTGTGTCACTTTTATCTTGATCTCATATAATTTAATAACTCAATTGTTGTAGTATTTTTTTTTAAAAATAATTTTTTTGTTTTTTTTCAACTTCTATTTTAAGGATTAATATTCCCCTGCATTTAAGAGTTTTTATCAATAGAATATGGCATCCTTCAATTACTTAAACCATCACAAATTTAATAAATATTCCTTAATTTATGCTCATAATAAAACAGTCTGTATGGCCAAAAATTTAAATAAAATTTGCAAATTAAAACTTAAATTTTAAGCTATTGAGATCACTATTCTAAATAATAAAGGAGTTTCCAAATTCCTATTATGACACATCGAAGTTGTTCCATCACTATAAAAAAAATATAATTTTAGAATTTTTTTTTTAAAATAAGAAATTAAAACTTATTATATGTAAATTTCATCCTTAAAAGTTATTATATTAAATTCATCACTTTATAAGACCCCTAAGGCAAATAGTTCTTGAATATGTTTTAGATATGAATCAATCTAAATACGCAAGGTTAATAGTTCAAGAGCTTTAAAATATCAATGCTTATCATATTAGTTGGACATAAACTGAGATAAACAAGGAAACTTAAAATAATTGCTTTTTATCTCAGAATTAAATTAATTATTTATGAGAAAAGTTATAAGAACATAAATGCAAAATTTTTAGCTTTAGTATTCTTTTATTGTGTTCACGTATCCTTTTAAGAAGGCGAAGTAGTATTCTTAACGGCGCGAAATTTAAGCTTTAAATGTGAAAAATATTGGCACAATCATAAAGACTCCTTCGAATGTCTCACTCTGAATCCCCCTCCTCTCTGATTATTGAGAAAATTCCGAAAGTGATATTTCTGTTTTGTATTGCAAAATTTAACTGCCAATATCTGAATGAGGACAGAATTTTCAAGTTAAAATCTCAGTTTATGTTTGTTCTGTTATTAAATTTTCCGCTCTCCTTCTTAACTATCACAATATTTTAATGGTTTTAAGGTGTTCCATATTAATTTACAATTTAAGATCCTCCACTTATCCTACTTTTTTCTTTGTTATTTCTCTAGAAATGAAAGATATTTTATAAACACCTCTTAATGGGATTAGACAAAAAATTAATATTTTATTAAAATGTTGTTTTTATTATCATTGCAGAAAATATAATAGAAGCTTCCTTTGAAGACAAACAATTTTTGAAAAATGGAAGAGAGACTTTAGCTTGGTTAGACAGTATGTTAGTATTTAAATTCACTCCACTTTTAGCGATTTGACAGCAAATATTCCTTTTTGAGGTTTTAATTCGAAGATAGAGGTGGTAATCTAGAGATTGCTACTAACCTCATATAGCTTTGGTACTCATTATAATTTAATTCCCTAGGATTGCCAATATATTAAGGGCTAGCTAATATAATTTTTTTGCTCTAGTATGTGAGTTTTCATTTTAATTTTTTAATTTTATAATTTTTCTAAATTATAAAAATTCATATAAATTAATAAACTGCTGGAGTAAATAAAGGTTAATCAAACGAATTTCTGAAACTCTTTTCCACTTAAATTGAAATAAATAGCATCTTCAACCTTGATTGAATATTAATACTATTTATTTTTACAGCTCGTATTAATTTTAAGTTTCATATTAGGAAGGATATGAATAAATGAATGGCATCTGCAATATCCATAAAATAAATTAGTTATTTGTTTCTTATAGTGAGCGTGCGCAAAACCATGAGTGATTTTATTATTTTAATTTAATAACTAAACTATTCATAAAATGTAGGAAAGAATGAGAACTAATCAACTTACTGTCTTGTCTTCAAGATAATTTAAAAATCAAAATAGCAATAAAAAATCTTTTGAATTTAGGAAGAACCTTATAGCTCTAAAATTCAACAAAAAGTTTTAAGAAAAAAAATTAAAAATCTAAAGTCTTAAAACACTCCATTTAAATATGGCGAGACAGAAAATATTTCTTATGATATTTATCATAAATTTGACCAAATTTAGGAAAATGGAAAGTTATATAGACATTCTCAAATTCACTTTTTTTGAACCCCAACAGAATAACTGAATAAATAGCTAATAAAAAATAATTAACTTTTTAAATAATATATTTGCAGTAATAATAAAAAAAGTATGACGAACAATGCACTCCTCATTCTCTTTTTTTTATTTTCATATTGGATCTTCTCTTGTTTTTACACTAAAATGTTCAAGGAAATAAGTTATAATAATTTTAACAATTTAAAAAATTTTAAAATTTTTTAGGGCTCTTAATTAAAATTGAAATAATCAAATGTTGAATAAATAATAATCTATATTAAATTTTTTTTTGGGGGGTGCATATTACTTTATTTCTGGTCAAAATTTTTCAAAATTGTCCATAATGAAAGAAGTTGCCAAAATTCATCGATAAAACTAATTTTAAAAATTTTAAATTTTTTAATTTTTTTTTTTTCCCTGTATTTAAATTTTTTATGTTTATTTTTTAAAAACTTATTTAAAACCCTTTAAACTTTCTTCTCCTTTTTTCGCCAACTCACATTTGCGTAACTCTACTATATTCAGGTTCTTCCAAACCGAAAATTATGAATTCATAAAATTTGACCTTAAAGGAAATGCCAAATCTTCTGTATTTTTTGTCATTTTTAACTCATTTCAGTCCATAGAGTCGATTTATTTTCGCAGAATTTGACCATAAAAAGGGGAAGAGTGACTTTCCCCCAAAGTTTTTTTTAAAATTTTTTGATTTTAAATGTAAATGTAATATTTTATAATGAAACAAATTTATTCTTAAAGTTTAGAAATTAAATATGGACTTTAAATTTTTAAAAATAATTCTTGTGAAACTCAAACCAACTTTTGATACATGAAACTTAACACTCAATTAATAAAGTAAGCAGGATTTAAATTGTCTTATAAGGAGATAATATATATTGATTATAGTTAATTGATCGTGAGTAACAGATATTTTATATAGTTCAAGAATAAGATCTTAATTTATGACCTATAAAGATCAGAAGGTTCCAGGTAGATCAGTGATGTTTGGGAACAGGGTTCGACTCCCACTACTCAACCTCTTTTTGTAAGAAATTTTTTGCCTAAATAAAACAAAATATTAGGAGCAATAACAGGTATAAATGAAAATATGTTAGAAGAATAACTTGGAGTTGGATAATGAAAAAGAAAATGAGGGAGACTAATTACCTGAAAAGTAGATTAAAATGAGGAAAGTTTGAGGGGAGGGGGGCCTTTCCTCAACAGTAAAATTTTATAAAGGATAAAGTGAAGAAAAAATATATTTATAGGATAATTTTCGCTCCTAAATCTGATTTTTTCCATTTATAGAGGCCTGCTTGGACATCTAAGACTTCAAATTTTAATCCTAATTCAGTCAGTTAGAGGTCAACTGCACCTTAATAAAATATATATTTTAGCAAATTTTTTCATAATTGTAAAATATATATTTTATTAAGGTGCATTTGACCTCTAACTGACTGAATTAGGATTAAAATTTGAAGTCTTAGATGTCCGAACAGGCCTCTATAAATGGAAAAATCAGATTTAGGAGCGAAAATTATCTTATAAATATATTTTTTCTTAACTTTATCCTTTATAAAATTTTACTGTTGAGGAAAGGCCTCCCTCAAGTTTGAATATAAAAAAGAGACATTTCTAATAATTCATAATAAAAATTATTGAGTTGGTTTCAAAATTATGCAATTTATTATAAAAGCAGTTATAAATCTAATGATTATTTCAATTCATTTCCTTATTATCATTTAAATTTTTTAATTTCTGTAACCTAATAAAATCGAAGAAAAAATAATAATTACACAAAATTTTTTCCTCATACTTTAGTATCTTATTTTGAGTAATTAAAAATATAAATTGAAATTTATTTTTAAAAAATTATAAATCTAAAATTTCTTTATATCTTTATCATAAAATCCAATAAAACAACTAATCATTTTGTTGAAAAATCTAAAATGAGATATACATCTAACTATTCATTAATTTTATAGATGGATTAATTTTTCCAATAGTCATATTCTTAGCTTTTACATTTTTCTGTAAATTCTTTCATAATTTCTTAAGCATTTAACAACTTTAATTCCTTTTGGATTTTCTAAAATAATTTTGTCTCCTTCATATTCTCTGATTTATTTTATAATCGATAATCTTTTAAATAATATGCAATTAAATAAAAAAATAAAAATGAAATTAATAAACGGAGTAATCACTTTCAATTTTTTGAATTTCGCAAATGATAATGATTTTTTAGATATTTGTGAAAGAGCTCTAAGCCAAGAGTATAAGATGCACTACCTCTAATGTAGTTATGGAATTAATATAAAATTGGAAATTCGTTAGAATGAAAAATGGGAAACCTGAAACTTCGTGGCCTTGAAATGGCATAAACTCTTCCTATCGGCAGTTGGTTAGAATGCCAATAAAATATTAAAATGAATTTATACTTTTTTATTATCTTCATAGTAACTGTCTACATTGAGATCTGATGAGTGTAGTGCTCTTGAACTCTAATTTGACTCTCTTCGGAACAAGTGTGGAGTGCTCCCACAAAAAGCTGCAAGAGTGAAATATTCTTAGAATTTTATGCCGAATAGAATGAGTTCAAAAGTCACGATACGAATCCATAATATTTTAAACTATAATTTAATTCTCATTTTCATTAAATTCCAGGCTATAAACATATTTCAATATCTAGTGTTCTTTCTTGTAAAGAAAGCAGAATATTAATTCATGATTAAGTATTGAACTACCTTTATATAAGGGGCAGGCAAATTAGCAAACAGCCACCAAAATTTAATTCCCAATTATTATTTAGTCCAACTCTCTATTATAAATATATTATTAAGTTATATTAATACATTAAAGTTGTGAATGTTTAAAAATTACTCATTTAAATTATCTAAAGTGTTGTGCTTGATATCAGATCTATAAATTAGCATATTTTAATAACTTATAATTTAAACTGCAGAGAGAGAGAGAGTATATAAAATCTCACTACTGAGAAATGAAAAATTATAAATTAAGACTGCCTAAACTTTGTATTTTCTCTTATGTGATTTGAAATACTTATCATTTTTAATTATTTTCAAACTTCATTAGAGTAAGAGATTTTTATTAATCTATCATAAAATAGTTTAATAAATATTAAATATTTACAATAGTTTCAGATTTTTAATATAATTCCAAAAGTCTCCGTAGTATTTAAATCAAAAATTATTTATTCAAAAATAGAAAGATAAAATAAGAGAATAATTTAATCAAAAATTAATAATGTTTGAATTTATTTTTGAAAATTTTTTTTTATAAATTATTAATGATGAAATATTTTAAGGGTAATTCTATCTTAATTAATTAACTTTATATGGCTTTATAATCGTATGAAATAATTTTCAGTTGTAACTTTAATATACCTAAGAAATTAATTATTATACCTTTAAAAAACTGATGTTCATTTAAAATAGAAAGAATATCAACTTTAATTCAGAGGAAAATATTTGCTATTGAAACTAGCTCATCCAAATTTATCTTTTTATATCTATTTTAAATTATATAATTTTTTATGCTTAATATATTTCTTCCTTGCTATTTCTATCTTTAAAAGTCTCAAAAATTAGGCTAGAAATAGTTAAAGAATTTTCACATTTAAATCATTTATAGGCGAAAGTAAAAAATTGAAATTGAGAACATTGAAATTTTGAGAAAATTAATTTTTAGATGATAAAATATATCATTGAAAATAAAGGAAATAGAAAAGATGGGCGGGCCATTTCCCTAGACAGTAAAATTTTATAAAAGATTATAAATTTAAAACGCAAGTTTCAGAACAGTTTTTACTTCTAAATTCAATTGTTCCAGTTTTAAAGGTCAAATTAGACATCAAGGGACTCAAAATTTTGGTCGCATGTCAGTCAGTTAGAAGTGTAACATTATTTATAAATAAAAATATTTAAGCATTAAGTTTATTGTTAAAAAAATTGAAATCTAAATAATCCAGAAGGAGAAGCGAGGAAGAGCAACTCCATATTTTTTTTAAGTTATTAATGCTTTAATCTTTAAACTCTAAATTATTATTCTATAGAATGATATGATTAGTATGCTTAATTAAAAAGTGGACTAGATATCCAGGTTCAATGTTTAATAATCTACTTAATTTAATAGTGGGTAGCGATTCTTAATAATTCTAATTCCACTTGGGGCAGGCTCCTCGTTAAATTAAGCTGGCTACCCATTCAATAGCAACTACTACTAATACAAAACAAATAATTCCAGGATCACCACGCCACAACGATTATTCCATCAAATAAAGTAAGATAATACTTTTATTCCAGCTATTCCAGTTCAACAATTTATTTTGATTTTGATGTGAATGATAGGTTTTTTTTTTAAGGATATCTGACTTCTAACTTTCTGACATAAGACAAAAAATTTGAGTACTAGATATAAGAATTGTCCTTTATATATGGAATAATTTAGAAACAAATATTATCATCAAAATTGGGCGTTTATTCAAAAATTCTTACTAAAACTTTCTATCCATGAAGCCAACCCCTCCATAAAGAATTAACTTTTGCATAAATTTTTTGCGATACCTTATCTAGATAAAAAATTATATTATAAGTTTAAATAATTCTAGATTGGTGATTGCTGACATTGTAAACATATAGCCTATACTTTATTCTTTTTCACAATTTTCTGACTCAAATTTCTTGAAATGAGATAGAATTGTTTTAAGATACTCCTTAACTTAAAATAAATTGAATTTGATGAATACTATTGATCAACTAAGAAGTGAGAAAACTCTTTTACTGAAAAGTAATTACTAAACTGAAAAAGCTAGTGGAAGATTGAATCAATGAAATCTCTATATTTACCCATTTAGAAATATGCGCTAAATATAAATGTATCACCTAATCTCTCTTGCTCTATTACTTGTTCTTCTCTTCTCAATCTTGCTAGTATATGTTTTATTAGTTTGTAATCCAAGTAGAGATCTTTCACAATATATCGGTTGCTTTCACTTTTTATAGCAGGCAAGGTTTTTTCAATAAAATTCATTCCATTCGTAATTGATTTTACATTGCGAAGAGAAGGGGTGCAATTAAGTTCTTTTACTATAAAATCCATAACGTAGATCAAATTTAAAGCGCAAAATTTAAAATTAAATATAGATTATTTTATGGTTCCGCCTCCTGACTCTTCTAACTTGATTTAGTACAGAAGATCATCTCCTAAATTTTGCCCAAATCTTTATAGCAGATAGGAATCACCAACGCCGAGGAGCATCTGATATAAAAGACTGAAGCTTTTAGATTTTTCTGAACTATGTCATTAAGCGGAAAAATAATGTTATAGATACTCAGAAGTAGGGCTCTCTCGTTCAGAGAGGCTGATGACTGGAGTAGCAATCTTAGCTCAATATTTCATTGCCAAATTTTTATCTTCCTTTTTATTTTTTATATCCCATAGATTTTGTTAATTTCCCAAGCTAAAATAATCTTTTTTATTTTTTGTTTTTAGAAATTATTTTTACAAGTTCAATTTATTGTTTGTATTTTAGGGTTTATTGTCAACCTAAAACTAGTGTGCATCTTTTTTCTTATAGCCCTTGGATATTCATAAATATGGCTGAGAATTTTATAAAAATGAGAATTAAATATATAATTAATTTAATGAATTTAAAGTCAGTGGTGATTCAATTGGAGATATGGTTTTAAATTATTACCTTTCGATTTAGCATTAAAATAATAAAAAATTTCATCAATGCAACTTCTACGTAGGAGGTCTATGAATAAAAATTACCTCATCATAAGTTTTTGAACATGTCTAATTTCTTGGTTCAGAGTTTGTATATTCAAAACTCTACTTAGAGACATCCCGTCGTAAAGGTTGTAAAAAATACTCAACTTATATTAAAAAGCTACCAAGCAAGCTCCATTTTGTGCTCTCTATCTCTTATTTTGCGGGCAAAAATTTTTCAACTCTTCATTTTTTATTTTAATTAAATTTTGATTTATTCATATTTTAACAATAATGAATTAAAAAATTTAAAAAATTCACAAGTTTATAATTAAATTTAATCATTAAAATACTTAGTTAATATTTCTAAGATTCATATTAAAATAATGTATTAAATTCTAAATATTAACTATATCTATCAAGTTAATGATATAATAAGAATCTATAATTTGTGAGAATCATAAATGTGGAAGCTAAGAATTAGAAGTATGCATCTTGGCTTTGATTGCATTATTTTTTTTCTCTGTATATTTAAAATTAAATAAGAGCTATTTCTGAAACTCCAAGCCCCTTGATAGTAGTGAAATTTACTTCCCCTCCCCTTCTTAATTTCTTTAATTAAACTCTTACCTTAAATCGGTTATCTTATTTCTATGAGTTGATCCCTCCTGCTTAAAATATTTCGCTTATATTAATTTTTTGATTTTCGCACCAACTTATTAAATAATGTTTTTGAATTAGATATTTAAACTCTCCCACCTCTTTATCCATTTTAGTTTAATTATACTGAAGAATTTTTTGTTTTAGAGAATTAATAACTTTACAGAAATACAAGAATTTTAAAGTAGTAAACAGTATAAGTGCATTATTTTAGAACTTGTGCATAAAATTTAGAAATTTTTGTCCTTTATCTTGTTCTAGTTCTAGTGTTGTAAATCAGTTTGAGCAAGAGTGAAAATGCAAAGAGTTCAATATTTAAATGCAATGAGTAGAAACCTAAAACAGTTAATAAGGGTGATAATTGAAATAATAATGAGATTTTGAAATTGGATTAAGACTTAAAAACTTATCTTATTTACTCATTAGCCATTATTTAATAATTATGAGTCTCAATTTCATTCTTGGGGATTATGTATTTGATAGTTGACTTACCTATCTCCTAAAATGAGTTGTCTTCACATCTTTTACTAATAAGTATCTTTATGTGCACTACTTGGACAAGGTATGGCAAAAGTTGCTTCCATTGTAGCGTATAAATTATTATTTGAAAAATGATTAGAAATTAATTTACACTTTATTATCTATTAAATTCTAGCTTTTATTAAGGTAGCTCGATGCAAATTAAATTCTGAGCTATAATTATTCGTTCTATGATTCTCTAAAATGGATCTAAGGCTTTATAAGTAATTTAACTTTGCTTTTGCTTAAATAGGCTTTATATAATTGCCAGTATAAATAAAAAAGCATTAAGATTTACTCTTTTAAAAATTTGTAAGTAGCTGAGTATCATATTTGAAATCATTGAAATAAACATTTGGGATATTAAGATTCTAGATTATTTATACCTATGAGCTACTAATTTTATCTGATCTAAATTCCTGGATAAATTAAGATTATATAGTTAATATATTGTGAATAAAGGCCAGATTATCCAAAATATTTTCAATTTTTATTATAAAAAGGTGGAGAAATAACTTCTAGTTTTCAATCACAAGAGCTTATAGCTTAAGTAATCTTGGAATATCTTTGAATTCATAAAAATAATTTTTAATAACTGTAATTTTGCTTAATTTTGATTTACCAAATATGTTTGAGAGAGTCCTCCTCTAGACTTTATATGTGCTTACTTAAACTAATTTTTCTCAAATAAATAAAAGGTGGAGTAAAAACGAAAAAGATTGGTTTTGTTTACTGCAAAACCTGAGTTATTGTCAGCACTTGAAAATCAGTACTCACAGTTAAATAAAAAAATGCTCATTTAAATTGATAGACTATTTCTTGAAGCTTTTCTTTAATGAAATCTAGACAATCTCAATATTGGAATCCCCCACTAATTTAAATAATGATTTACTAAATAGGGAAAGATAAAATATTTTTGCATATAAAATGAATAATGATATTGCTGTAGAGATAGAATGCTAACTTGAACATGATCTTCAGAGAAATTGTTTATCTAATCTCAGATTAGTTTTATTTGCTTTTAAGGTAATAAGAATAGATCGGCGCAAAGTATTCCTATTGAAATATTTCTTTACTTTAGTAGATAATATTATATTTTAAAACAAAAACAGAATAGTATATTTGATAATATCCATCTTAATAAAGCCAAAAAGCGTATTACGTATCTCAATTATGCTTTAATTCGAAGTAGATTAAAAGATTTCCATTATTCGATCAAGATCAACTTTTAAATAGCGGAAAGTAATGTCAAACTTATTCAAAGTTAAGAAAAGAAATAAGAGCTTCTCTAGATACTCAAACTAACAAAATGATTAATAATTAAATTGGCTCCGATATTAGATCATGATTTATATTCCCAAAGATATTATTTGGTACCTTGAATATAATAAAATAAAAATGTAAGATGGGATCAAGAAGTTTCAAAACTTATTTTTTTAAATTATCACTTAGAGCATTACATATTTTTGTAAATGTATTGTTTTCATTATCTAAAAGAAAATTTAGCTCATAATAACAAGTACACGACTATGATTGATTTAGATTTTAAATTATGGATTAAGGGCATATCTCAATTATTAAAGAACTTAATCAAAGCAGCAGAGGAATTTTTATTTGTGCACTTAAACTTAGCTTAGATGTGTTTTTAATTCTAACACCCAGTAGCAGTTTGCATTTCCTTCTTAATAAATTTATTTTTGAAATTTGATTTAAATGTTTTATTTATTTGAAATACTTGAAACACTTACTTATTTTAATTCTGAAATTTTGGAGTGATTTTTAACTATGAATGTTAAGAGTGTCTCTGTAGTATTTTTCAACTGTGATGGCAACAATAAAGGTATCTGCTCCACTTAAAGTTCGTCAATTTGGTCCATTGTGCAATTATAGCTGAGAGTTTATTTAATAAAAGTATAAAGAGAGATTATTATAGTATAAATTATAATTAAAATCGGTGATTGGTTAAAACAATAAATGGAGGATGCAATTTTGTGACAGTAGAAATCGCATATTTACCCATGATCTGCAGCTTGCTAGATAGCCTATCAAATACTAATGTGAGTTTCTTCTATAATCTTCACCTCAATATTTTTAGTTGCGCAAAGTCTATAGAAATTCATTTATGAAATTTACACAAACTTATGTTGCTTATAACCATCCCACACAAAAGTAGCAAGAATTAAAATTTTTAGAATTTGATCTGAATTCGAAAAAATTTTTAATAAAGAAAAATAAAAACATTTTAAAATTTTTTTAAAAAAAAATTTAATTTTAATTTCCTTAAATTTTTATTAAATTTCCTCTAATTAAAAAACTATTTTTAAAATTTTGTTTTATTTTTGAGTAGAAGCATTAAGCTTATAAGAATTATACTAAAATAAGAAAGGAGGAGCTAACCTAGAAGTGGTAGATAAAAAATAATATCTTGTTGATGAAAGGTGCTAAAGATAAGATGATTATTTTTATTTCAAAATAGTATAAAATTAAAAAACTTCATAATTATAACCTATTTTAATTTTTAATCCTATCATCTATTATTTTTAATAGCCACCAATAAAGCCTTCCATTGTTATTTTAGTATAATAGAATTAAATAGATTCGATAATTAATAAGACTTGATTTTAAGTATAGAACAATTTCAATTTATAAGATATAAAATATTTATCCTATCAAATCTTCTCTAAAATTTTAAGAGCAAATCCTTCTTCAAAATAAGAAAAAAAATATTTATGAGAAGATTGCCTTGATTCAAAAATAAAATATTTATAACTAATTTAGCCTAAAATATAAGGATAAGTTAAAGAAAGAAATTGAAATTTATTATAAAAATAAATAAATGTGATAGTGATCTTTGTATTTTAAGCTATTTTCAGAATAAAGAGAACCAACCCATCTTATAATCAAAGAGTTTTCTATCATTTGAAATTCACATTATAATCTTCTCTAAGAGTTCATTCGAAAAGTCGAATACATCAGAGATCATATTAGGTTTACAAAATAGTGACGTATAATCCTTAACTATCTTAAAACTTATCATTGTATAGTTTGACCTTTGAAGAATATTTTTTAATGTGCTTTTTAGATATGCTGATTTTGTCAAAAAGAATTTTTGAAATACTTCTCCTAAGAATAAAAAATGTTTCACAAGTAGCCACATAGCATAGATGCTTACAGCCAATCCATTCTGCCTTTATTTCACTAATTTGATACATTCAAGAAGGATTTGTGAAGATAAAGGGTAAGAAAAGAATTATTAACCTTTTACATATTTACAAACATCACAATGCAGAGGAAGGTGCTGCCACCATAGCTAGCTCAACTCGTTATCCTGCTGAGGTTCAGAACGCTGACTCCCACCGAGGACAGCCTCAGCTATTGCTCCTACGCCGAGATCATGGCTGCGACTGGAGTTGGAATGTTCTCCATTCAGAAAGCATGCTGAGGGGCGCTAAGGGCTCCGACCC
>JAJKFJ010022794.1:0-45206 GCA_027382625.1 Tetmemena sp. SeJ-2015
TTTTAGCCAACTCTCTTTTTAGACTCACTCTAAAACTACTATCTCACTGGTTTTTCAGCTAGAGATGTCCAGAACTGTCGAGCGATTCCGGGGAGAATTTAAACCCTTGCTTAATCTGAATTAATTTCACTTTTGACTATCACCCTGATTCTTACAATAATTGAATTCTCTTTTATCAAATTCTCATCTATAATTGTCAACTCAGTTAATCTCGTTGAAATATTTATTACTAGTAAAAAGTAGTTACATTTATTTTAATAGAATTGAAATCTATTAAAGCATCTAATCCATGATTTTACTGTTGTCTAAGGCCTCTTGATTCTTTTTAATAAGCAAAGACTTGATTAAATAAATAATAAATGATGGTGTTCATTTCTATTTGGACCTTGTTAATCTTAGCTTAGTACCTTGAGGTCTTTTTTATCATAGTCTTGCACTTGGGGCACTATGGGAATTTTAAAGAGTAAAAAATTTGATGCGGTTAACGCTTTCAGTAAAATAAAATAGCATCTATCAAACGATCTAGGCATCTTTATTCGAGAATATGACCACAGTCAATTATTACAAACTTAGATTCTGGGTCATCCTCAACTCCAAAGAATATCTAAAATGTCTCATGATGTGGCTGACATATTCTACAAACCGTTGGGCAAGGGTCACCACAAAGTCCGATACAAGGATGACCGCATTTTAGCTATTTGTTGCAAGCCAACTAGCTCTAAAATTTAAATATTTCATAATTTATAGCAGTACTCCTTGTTGCAGGGTTAGCTACAGTTCAAGTTGCATTTGTTATGAATGCATTCCTTGTCGCAATCATCTTTACACATTACACAAGGCTAGTAGCACTTCATTGTACAGGAACTGTGCTTGCATTTAGTTTGGCAAGGCTCATTAATTTAAATTACAGAGGTTGGTGTTGGTGCCGCAGGCCTGTTTGTTCACATGTCCACATTAAAGGAGGTTTAATTTCTTTTGAGTGCAAGGTAAATTAAAAATAAGTTCGATGAAATACTTTACTTGTACAATATCCGCATTGCTATTTGCATTATTGCTAATAATTAATCGATACGATTGAGCTTAATGAAATTTTTAATTTATTTTTTTTCCAGTTTTACTAGAGCAATGGTTTAAATTAAAAAAATTGGAGTTTCTTTTTGAAGAATATCCTCCTCAGATTTCCTCAGAGATAATATTCATGCTAAATTATTTTCCAAGGAAAAAATATTATTCTGAAAAATTTTGTGATATATTAGCTCCAAGATGGGATCATTCACAAAAGATGCAATATTTAAAAGTTCTTTTAAAAATATACTTATCCTAGTCAGAAAACTTCAACAGAGATTGATTAATCTATTTTAATGAAGTTTATGATATTGTTTATTAATCCCATTAGTTTTTATGAATAATGACCACAGTCTAGCAAAGCTCCACATTCCCTAGGACACCCATGAAAAACATAAAATGCCTAATTTAAAAGTAAAACTTTATATAAAAATCATCTTTTAAAAATCTAAAAATATAGATACCTCTCAAAAACTATAATTAAAAGTATTTAAAATATTGTAATAACCCTTCAATTTGTATTCCTTACATTATTGTAGATATGTAAAAATTAACAAATCTTTTTATGACAAAATTTATAGATAAAAAATATTTTCATAGTTTTTAAATAGATTATTTATTGTAAAATATTCCAACAAAAATCTATTAAAAATCTATCAATTTAAAGGTTATAAATGTAAAAGAGATTCTTGAAAAATTAGTTACTCTATTAAATATAAGCCAACCTTAAACCTTTTGTTTAGGCGATAATTGCGTTATGGATTCATAAAATAATTCCAAATAGGAAGAATAGCAAATGCCGTCTTAAGCTGAATAAGAAAATAATGTCAAATCTCTCGGATATAAAATTAAGGCATGATTTGAAAATGTCTTATTTAAACTTTGAATAATTGATAATTATGAAATTATTTTTTTAATGCTCATCTACAAATGCAAATTTTTCTGGTGCAATGCCACACTTTATATCTACAATATGCCCACATGGTAATTTCTTAGGAACATATTTGCCACAAGGTTTCGAGCTACAATCCATATAAATTAAATTAGGTATCCTCATGGCATCTCAATCTACATTGGTGACCGCAATCTAGTTACTTAGGGCAATTTTCGTTACACTTTGCAGAAGCAACACTATGGCAAATAATAATTTATTGTCACTAAACAGTTGCTTTGTGTCTGCATTTTGGAAATTCAATTACAATTTTAATCCTATATTTTATAAATGAATTCAACAGGAACTGGGAAGAAGCAATCTGAAATCTTGTCTTTGCTCTCGAAGCATTTAAATTAGCATACATGCCCACATTAATATACTCTTTCGCACTATTTCAAGCATTTATACTTATAAATTAATATAATTTTAAATGCTTTTATAAAACTTTATTATCCTATAATTATTACATGAGAACTTCAGTCCCCCTTATTTTAAGTATGTAAATAAAAACAACATTTTATGATATTGTATTATATAAATTGAAAAAAAAATGATAAAACTTAACTTTGAAACCCTATATTAAGTTTTTTTAATACTGGTTATGCCCTGTAGGATTGGAATCTTCGATTATTATATCGTGACAAAAGCTAGTACAAGCATGACCACAAGGCAGTCTACTTTAACAAGGTATCTTGCAGCCTCCATCAGGGACGTTTTGGAAGTCTGAAGGCTTTTCAATCTAAGTGAATACTTTATGATTCACACAACTTAAAAGGAAATTTAAAACACTATCTATAATTAAACAATTTAAAAAGATAACTTCTGTTATAATGTGGTAGTTTCTACTTTAAATGTAGAAAAATTATTTTTTGAAGATACCATATTTTTCATAATAATTTTAAACTCAAGTTAAGCTTCTTCCCAATAAATGATTTATCATTTAAGTATCCAAGTACTTTGCCCCAGAGGAGATCTTCCTGCTCTAGTTATTACTAACCTTGCTTCTATTAAATATATTTAGCATAGTTTATGTAGTTGTAAAGACAACTCGCATTTCCAAATATGTAGAGCCCGTGCTTGGCTCTAGACAGAGCAACACAAACTCTATTGCTCACCTTCAAATAGCCTATGTAAACTAAAAAATAATGTCATTCTTCAAATTTGATCTGACCAACGAGAGTATTATAATATCATTTTCCTCACCTTGATAGTTGTCCACTGTGATTACTTTGATCTGAGTGATTGGGGCGTTAGGGAAGTTCCTTCTCATTTCACTCTTTATAAAAGCAGACTAAGCTATCTTATTGTAAAATGAGAAAAGTATTATATTTTTACTTAAGCTAGATAGAGCGACAGAATGGTAATTTGTTAAGGTTTGTAATTTTGCTGCAAGAGATAAAAAGCGAATCTGATGATCATGTAAGCTTCAAACTTGTTCTTCTTAGACATGAGTCCCTCCTCATGTTGCTCCTCTTCTTCGTGGTCAAAGAAAAACACATTCTTGTCTATTCCTTTTATGTCAGGGTACTTGGACACTCTCTAGTCATCAGTAATTTAAGGGTAGATCAGTCTCACAATTTCTGATATCTCTGGTCGCATCCTCCTCTAATTTATCAGTGTTACATACTCGAATTCGTTATTCACCAGTCTCTCGAACATTTACTAAAAGTAAAAAGATGAATAAGATTTCTATTTAGTACGTTAATTATGTGATTGAGAGACTTAGATTATACTTGGTTGCGAGTTCATAACTGGCAGGATTGGGTCTCAGCTATTAATGATCTCCAATTAGCACTATATGCTCAGTTCTTTCACTTAGAGCAGCCAGTAAGTGAGCTTCGAAAACCTCGGCTGCTTCTTCTACTAAGACAATAGAGAAATTTGAATTCTCTAAAACATCACTGTAAAATTATCTTTAAAGATATTTGGATATCATTTTTTAGATTGGTTTTACTTAGCACATCCTGTAGTGGTCATGCCGACTACATCCACACTTTTGATAGCTATGAGATAAATAATGAGTTCCATCCTCTTGATCTGGGCTTAAAGCCTTGCAAATTAATTCAGATCTTTTTGCAAAGTATTTTAGACTCTGCCATTCTTTTAGACATAGTGGTTGTTTAAAGCCCATCTGTGCTGCAATCAATACTTTACTTTTCAATAAATTTTTATATCTAATTAAAATACCGTTTTATTAAAGCGGATAAGAACATACCTAATTTAATAATAAAATAAAAAGGAATGAATCATAAGCTTAAGATTAAATTTGTTTTTATTTCTAAGATGATTTATAGACAAAGTTTTTAAGTGATTTTATTGATTAATTATATATTTTCCTTCTTTTAATTTGATATTCGAGAGATAACTAAAGATTTGCTTAAGAGTAAATTTAAATACGAATACTCCAAACCCAAAATAGAACTAAAAATGATTTATCATAATATTTATAGACTTTCAGTACCTTCTATTTTAAATTAAATTCTCTTCTATAATAAGAATAAAAAATCTTTTAAGCAACTCTGCCTAAGTTTTATGGCCATTTTATTGGTATGATTAAGCATTTATAAATAAATAAAATAAAATTTAAACTCTTTAAGGATGTTTTATTCTTATTAAATTGTCTGCAAATATTCCTAATAAAATATCATGATTTGATAAGTAATTAAAAAGAATGATTATGATTGAATGGGAAAGTGAAGGGCTATCTACATTCAAACTTGACAGCTAAATAAGTAAAAAATTCCTCTTGCCTAGTTGAATGCATTCCTAGAGACTTTAAGCCTATTAATAAACGGCTCCTTGGGTTTCTGGATCATACTGAGAGGAAAGAATTTCGACCTTGGTGCGATTCTTTTCTTCTTGAGTCTCATTTTAAATAAAATGATTTTTCCTGTTGGCTTTCTGGATTACATTTCTGTAGTAGTCACGTTCTCTTTCTTCTCTGTATTCGGAATTTTCTTCCTCCTCATCTGCAAACATCTGAGGATCATTTAAATATATATGAACAGGAGATAATAGCCGCTGCTGAATGAGGGAGAAGATCTTCCAAGAATAAAAATAAAGTAAAATACTTAGCCAGGTCCACTATTTCAAGCCAGAAAAGCACGCACACATCTAAATCTTTGTTGATCAAGTCGTTGAACAAATAAATCTAATATTATTAGAATATATTTTTGATAATATAATTATGAGATCTAGTCTATTTATTTAAATAGCTATTGAAGTATTGTCTTTATAGTTTTTATTTCTCAAAATATATGAGTTTGCTTCTCTGCAATTGATAAGAAGAAAGAATAACCCAAGTTCTTAAACTGTATGAAAGAGACACTATTGTAAGTTATTTGAATATTTTAATGTTCTGAGAATCGAAAAAATTATTCTCTGTGAATACATTAAATTTGGCTAATTATTAATTTCAACAATAAAAAGGTCACTAGTGTGGTCTTTTTTCCATTTTAAAGCAAGTTCTTTGCAGGGTGAAAGGGAAATACATGCTAAGAATAAAATAATTCTTCCAAGAGTTATAGGATCGAAGCTGAAATTAGAATATTAGATGAGAGAATTGATATCATTATTTTTTTCTTAGTAAGGAGGAACATTATTCCGAATTACAATTATTTGCTAGCTTAACAAATCAGAGAAACCTTTCGTTATATTTCTAATTAACTGCATTCCCTCAAAGTCATCTTTGCAGATAAAACTATTTATTAGTCTAAATAATGTTATTTATTTAATACTATTAAAATTTATTATGAAATAATAAATAAAAACCAGGACAAATAGAAAAGCATTTTAGCAATTTGTAACGAATTAAATTATAAAGCATTTAGGATAAGCTTATAGATAAAGACTTCATATACAATAATATAGTAAATGAATTAATAAATACAAAAGAATTGGAGAAATATTTATGATTTATATTTCTATAATTAATTTAAGAGTCCTAGTTCCTATAAGTATCTCTCAACTTTTTCCTTTTCAATCTTGTGAATGAGATCATTTAAATCCTTTATAGCCTAAATATATCCCTCAGGATATTAGATAGATTGGTACCGAATAAACAACTATAATTACAAAAATTTCAACTATAAAAGTAACTTGAATATCAAAAATATATTTATTTACTTTCTCCTAATGAGAGAGTAAATCCCTTATATTAAAAAATTAATTGGCGAGTCTGAATTCATATTTGACATTTTATTTCTAGAAGATTTAATTCTCTTATCTTTATTTAATATCTTTAAAAATATAATTTAATAGAATAAACTCCCTAATTTAATGATTTTTAAGATGCTCCTCCTTGCTTCTACTTCCAAATCTGACAAAGCTCTAAGAGTATTTTGAAATGAGAGTGAGGAACTAGTCAAGAGCATGATTCGTTTAACAAACCAACAGAATTGGGCCCTTCTCTCTGCGCCAAAAATGCCTGTTTTCCAGAAGGATTCTCACAAAATTTTCTCCAACATAGGTCTTTCCAGTGCCAGGTGGACCTTAGATCAATGCGAATTCCTTGAAAAAGCACTGTTTAATAGCCTTTTCTTGTGAATCATCCATCTTAGCACTTTCTATTCCTTGAGTTAAAAATTAATTTATCAAGGATGTGAACTGTAATCTCTTATCAGGAAAATTTTCACTTAGTTCATTGAACAATATAGGACTCTGAATATTAAAATATTTGTTGCCTTATATCCTAATAGATAATCTTAAAGGGGTAGTTACTTCCAACTAGCCATCCTTTGTAACTTTTTAAGCACATGATAGTAGGATTCAAAATAGGCAGACGACTCAACTACTGTGAAGTAACTATTCTTGTTCCATTAGTAAAATTACATAACTTAATCTGGAATCTCTTCATTAAAAAAATTAAGCTAATAATTTGAAAAAATTAATATGGCCAAATAATAAATGATTCTCAGATACTCCAAAAAAAAATAACGAAAATAGGACTCAACTAATTTCATAGATTAGCTTAATAGTTAAAAAAATACGCTATATTTTTAAAGTAAAATATTCATAGTGAGGATTTTCTTCATCATCAAAACTAAGAGGTTCTTTATCGAAAATAACTTCCACAGTTATCTCAACATAGGCTGAAAACTTAGATGTCTTGCTCATAGCTTTTTTATCTCTTTCAGTGATAATGCAAAAATAGGCAGTGTTGAAATTATCAGAGCTTAGCATCAGCAGAGACCCGCAGAGCAGTCTCTTTGATTAGAGCCAATTCATTGAGTTCTTTTTATGTTCTAGTATTCTGAGTTTAAGATTAAGTGTATCTGAATTTCGTTAAATAAACCAGATTTATTTATTTCAATACAATTTTCTAAAATAAATTTGTGGTTAGAGATGTCTGAGAAATAGGCTCGATTGAAAATTCTGCACCCTGCTTACTTCAACTCCTTATTTAGCGATTTCTGATCCATTCTGTACATTTAATTCAAGACTTACAATCCTAAAAATAAATAATTGCCTTTTCTGAAAGGGTTTATTGCGTCTTCTCTGAGAATTCTGAACACCAAAAAATATATTCAAGTCTAAATAATCTTGATGATTCCTGAATCTACCTCCTTTATCAGGCATTGCTCTGAGGAAGCACTGAGGTTCCCTTAACTCTTAAATGCTAGGCACAATTTTAATCTTTGTAAAGTCATCAGGAGGCTAAATAATTTAATTAATTATCTGTTAAAATCTTGTACTCCTCATTCCTCCTTTATTCTTGGATCTCTCTATAGTTATATCTTTGATCTCTGCCATTTTAATGTTCAATCTTCTACTTGATAGCCTCCATTGAAATGGCTTGCTTCTTTTACATTAAGCCTTCTCCCTTTAATATCAACTCTTTTGCTTTAGTGGACTTCGACTTTTAGAGATCATCATATTGCTCTGCTATTAAAGCTGCTATTTAATTAGGGAGAGAGAATTAAATTTAAAACAAATTTATTATAAATGTAAATTCTATATTAATTGAAGTATGTATCTGTTTTTATTTAAATTTTAGCATTAAATAAAATCAACTTTGGGTTCTTGAAGCTTGTCTGGAGAAGGTAATTGAAAATAATTGTACTTATTAGAAGTTTTTAAGATTGGCAATTTCTTGGTTCAGAGTTTGAAACATTAATATCTCAACGTAGAGAGCTGGTATCGTAATGTCAGAAGAACAAATTCATCTTAAAAAAGTAAAATAGCTTTAACCATGATAAATTATAGATTGAAAATTGTTGCAGAATAATGTAATTGCATTATAGTTTATCATTTTCTAGTTATGATTTCAAATTTCATACAAACTATAGTGGTAGACTGCTTCTGATGAAATCACCCAATTAAAGAATTGGAAACTTGTCAGACTTAGTCCGAAAATTGTCAATCATTCAACTCAAATTAATTGGGAATAAGATATAAAAATGAAACAATTCTAATTTCACTAAAGACCTCGATCATAAGTTCAAGGTCCGCTAGTCTTTCATCAAGAATTTTTGGGCTTCTGATATCTGCACTTAACCCAGAAAAGTATTGGGCCTACAAATTAGGAAGGAAGTCGGACTCCACAAAAGCAAAGTAAATGCCATTCTTCAATTCGGGCAAGGAAGTATCTTTATCAAAAAGTAGTTTGTGGAGTAACTTTACGAAGAGAGAATAAAGGCCGACTGAGAACTAAGTTGCATTTATCGATTCTACCATTTTTGAATACTCATTCGACAGTTTCTCGATTAAAATATCATTATGAGAAGGATTAGTACATCAACTGAAAGCTGGATCATCTCATTTTAAAAAAGATATTGAGTTAATGATAAGTAAAGTATCTTGCACCTTATAAATTAATTGCAAACCTCTCTCTTTTTTTATTTCATGGTGTGAGTGCTAATTTTAGAAGGCAGCACTTCTTCCCCTACCACCTCTATAGTCTCCTCTTCCTCTGCTTTCCTAAAAGACTCCTCTTCCTCTGTTGCCCCTATTGTCTCCTCTTACTCCAACGCCTCAATGATCACCACTTCCTCTAAAACCTCGACCTCTGTGATAATTTTCTCCGTTACCATAGTAGTAGTTTTATGCTATGCTTTACCTGATAGAGAATTAACTCATTTCAAAAAATTCTCAAATATTTGCGGATCTTTTTATAGATAATTTTAATCAAGAGGTTATTATCAAAATTTGAGGAACTTTATTCTGGTAGTAAAATAAAATAGTGAGAGAGCAACAAATTTATTTGTTTAAAAAAATAAGCTGAAACTTACTTAACTTCTTCTTCTGCCTTTTGGAATAGAGGCGACTGCATTGAATTAGAGATATTCATTGCATTCATTAATTAATTCTATAGAGAAAAATGTTAAGTCTTTCAGGTAAAAATATCTAATGCGACAAATTTAAAGAGTTCTATTCAAAAATGGAAACCAAAGTAATTATAGAGTAAAATGTAGTAAATTGAAAAATTTGCTATCTTATATTTGGATATAAGAATTATAATATGTTTCAATTACCATCATTTGAAATCTCTCATTTTCAGTCATCTAGTCTATCTAAAAAATAATTCTAAGCTAAATTAATAGACATATTTTGCTGCTATGTTCTCATCTAGTACATGTTTTGGGTATGATTTTGCGATATTTTTTATTATAATTTATTCCAAGAGATTATGTATGTTTATTATATGAAAATAATGCACCAAATTTTCCTAATTAGCTCTCAATAAAAATTAAAGTTAGAAATTAATGATGTTTTAGGGAAGAATTTAAAACTCAGTTTTTAGCACAAATAAATAAAATCATTGTCATCATCATCTATCTAATTCGTGAATTTTTATCATTCCATTTGACACTTTCTAATCGAAGTCCTGAGGGTCCCAAGATGGTCTAATTGATCAATAAATATCAGCATGCTGCTTACCAGCTGAGAGTGTGATCCCCTCCTCCAATTACTGCTACACACATTGCATTTTGACTCTTCTATAGCTCCTCTGCATTCACCTATAATGAAAAGATGCTGGGCACTTATAAAAGTGGTTCCTCACCAAATTCAGAGCAGTCACTATCATCTCTACAATAGCTTTAATACTATAGGTATCTTTACATTATTTAAATTTGTCCTCATATCCTCTTTATGCAGAGATCTCAAGCCAGAGAACATCATGATAAACTTTGAACCAGTCAGAGCAACTGTCATAGACTTCAACAGAGTTGTAAGAAGAGAAAACATTGAGGAAGCATCGGTGCAAGGAACACTACTTCCCATAGAGACAGATTGGCTCAACGGTTCAGTGCAGTGGGAAATTTGGTCTATAGTTGCAATCATACTTGAATGCGATATGAAACCAGAGGAATACTACTAGTGTGAAAGTGAAGATGATGCAATATAATTCGCAACAAGACATTGTAAGATAGACAAGGTATCAGAACCTTTGAAAAAGTTAGAGAGTAATAATCAAGCAACCTATGAAACCTAACACTCAGTTATCTGAGATAGAGGAAGCACTTAAAGGTATAAAATTCAGAGAATATGAGACAGACGTCAAGAAAAAGCTACACTGTCTGATTTTGAAGCTAGAAATTCATATGCTGAGAAGAGTGATAGTTTTACTTTTGGTTTTGCCTACTCGAGTAGCTCTTGATGATTTTAATGAATAAGATTAGCCGTTTGTAGTCTATAGGGTATAAAGAGAATTTAAATTTATTTAATAAAAAAAACAAGAAGATTTATTGCAATCCTCATATCTCTCAAAGATAAAAAGTCAATGATGTTCTTCACTTTATGTCTCCTCTCATTATAGACTCTTTCATCGTTTTAAATGATCACTTTCATAGTCAGACATCTTTCAAATAGTTTGGCAGGAGCGATTTTAATTCTACTCTTTTTATACTCTCAAATATAAATTTGAATTTACCATATGCCAAAATTAATAAGAAAGAATAGTTGTCTCATTAAAGTATAGATAAATAATTAATTCGTGAGCACTTGCTCATTTTTAAGCTTTATCCGTTTCATTTTTGCTCTCTAAAAGCATATTATCAAACTAGCTCAGATTATTTGAAGCTTCTTATGTTCTAAGGATGCAAGCATGCTTGCTAGCCTGTTTTATAATTTGATTTCCTCATCTTAACTAGGCACCGCACTCATTGCAATTAAAAATCTCACTGGCTTTATCTTTTCCTAGAATTTTGCAGTAGTGGCCATTGGGACACTTGTAAAAGTTTCCTGATTCCGTATTTAGTGTTTTCAAAATTGTCGAAACATCCCCAATAAGTAAATGTCCATTGATTCGCTTAGAAATTTCCCTCATCTCGTCCTTAATATAGCTGACAATTGAATTAAAAAAAAAAGAGAACTAAATTAGATATTAAATTAAAATGGAATAAAATCGTGACTGTCGGAGTGTGTCCAATTTGAATAATTATTATACTATCCGATTCAGCAAACAATTCTAAGAACTTTTTATCTTTGCAATTTTTGTGTGGGAGCCCTCAATACAGAGTTATAAGAGACACTAGTTTTTATTATAATTCAATGGAGGAAAAGTTTGAATGTGAGTAACATCTTTCGCTGGCCACTAAGAAATGCTGAGGCGATAATTAAAGAAGAAACTCATATTAATTTTAATGAGTTACTGAACAAGCTGTCGGACAGGGGTGAATCTGTTATTTCAATGGCTACGAAGTTGCAACTCTCCATTTATTATTTTAACCAATCACTTTTAGTTTAATTTCAACAATATTCTCCGAAATAATAAATCTTTACTAAAGAATCAAGTTGAAGCAGCGCTCCAATTTTGCGTAATTATGGTCTCTATTATATCTGTTCCTGTTTAAGTAAGATCCAAAGGTGATTAAAATGGAGAGAAGCTCTAATTTAATATGGCAACTCTGGAGCAGAGACTCATTCTTGTTTGAATCAGAATATAATTTATCCCAACCCTTCAGGACTATGTCTACCTTAGGTTAAGATTCTGCAGTCAGCTCAGGCAATCTCTTTGAAAAAACATATTTAAGAATAAGTAGATTTTTGAAATTTAGGTAAACAAGTAGCGCATACTCCCATAAATTAGCATGAGTTAGCTTTACTATCCAATTAGAAGTTTCTTGATAATAAATTAAGTAAGAAGATATTGTTCATATCTATCAACACCTTGTTTATTCTGCTTTGGTATCTTGAAGTTTTGCTGATAAGCTATTTGCAATTTGGACACTCAGGGAATTTTAAATAAGCATGATAGATGAATTTGATGTGGCTGGAATTCTAAGTATTTAAAAAAAAGCATCGACCCATTAGTCAAGGAATCTTTGTTCAATTATGTGGCCGCAGTCAATTTGAACAAACTTAGGAAGAGAGTTTGCTTCATCCTCAAAAAGAGTCTAGAAAGTTGTATCTGTAGGAGAGCAAACTCTGCACAATTTTGGACAAGGATCTCCGCAAAGACCGATACAAGAATGAGTGCATTCAAGAGTTTTGCTGCAAGCCATCTCGCAATATGAATTCAAAAGATTTATTTTTTTACTAAATAATTTCATATCATAAAGAATATGCCTCTCTTATTTGAGTAGATATAATTAGGTGAATTTAAGAAAAATTATATTCTTTGATTCTTAGAGTGTTACCACATCTTGATGATTAAAATTTTAATTTCTCATCTTCATAGAATAGCATGCAGATGTCAGTTTAATGTATCAAGATTATAAACTATAAAAATTACTATGAGTATTGTACTTCCTCTTATTTAAATCATTTTACTGATATATAAGTCCTCCTTTTAATTTCTATTAAATTATTTAAGCTAATTAAATATGGCTTATCACATGGTTTTTTACAGAGTTGGTTGCATTTCTAATGCTCGCATTACTAATCACAGTCTTCTGAGCACTAGGAACAGGGCTCATAGCATTTCATCTTGCATTAACTGTGAGCGCATCTTGTCCTACAAGGCTAATTATAGTTTATAATACAAAAATGAAGACGATTAATTAAGATAAGTAACAAAAATTTGAGGTCAAAGTAATTAATTTATCCAAGCGAGTAAAATAAAGCTTAAAATTTATGAATATCATCTATTAAGTTTTAAATTTTTAAGATTCTCTAAAATTCCATAACATAGCTGCTTCACTAGTCTTTAAAAAGTTAAAATTTATTATTGATTTGTTTTTAAGAATATAATAAAATTACAGAGTATACTATTAGTGCCGCAAGTTTGCTTATTTACGTGTCCGCACTATAAAACATTTTCAATCTTCTTCTTGCACGCAGGGTGGAACACTTGCTTTATACAAATTCCACATCGCTACTGACATTCGTGGCCACAGTCTAGTTACACTCCGCAAATCTTTGGACACCCATGAAAAAATAAATGCTACTTTAAAACAGAAATTTTATATGGCTATTTATTGGACAATATAAATATAGTTATAAATCAATTTCAAATAGATTTAAGTAGAGAAGACTCAAGTATTAAATTTTAATATCATTAACATTCGATAAGCAAAATTATGTGAATCCCAAATTCATGCATATTTTAATTGGGTGGCCTCATTTTTTATGATTGAAAAAAATTAAGTAGAAGAAGATAATGAGGAATTTCTAAATATAATTATCATATCTTTCTTTGAAAGTAATAGAAATATCTGCAGATCTGGGGGTGCTAAAGCCATTTTAACTTCCACTATTTAAGATTTTAACCAATCATCGAATTCAATTAATTCCCAACTATTTCATGCTGTAAATTATTTGAAACTTAAAATAGCAAAATTAATTTTAATAGTAAATAAGTTTCATAACTGATACGAATAAATTTCATAACAAAATAAAAGTTCTAAACAAAATATAAAATTAAAAAGGCTTATTGGAAAAGTAATAATGATGGAAATATGATATAGTTAAACACTTTGTTGATGTAGAATCTTCGAATATTAAGTGAGAAGGTAAAACTGACTAGAGAATCGTATGTATATATTTAAAATAAGTCTTTAAATGAAGGCAAGGATTTCTATATTTCCCGAAGGTCCGAAAGGTTTCAATAAGTAGGATTGTATACTAAATACCCTAAAAAGTTAGTTTATTTTTATTAAATTAAATCAATTTTAAAAATAAATTAAATAATTTTAATATTAAAAAGGAAATATTTATTAATGATCATTATCTTATACGAATTACTCTGGATTAACACTGCACCTAATATCCATTACATGACCACAAGGGAGTCTCTTTGGGACATATTCACCACAATTTTTTGAGGTGCAATCTTTAAATTGGAAATAAATTTATCCTAATAGCATGGCAATTTACACTGATGGCCGCAGACTAGCTTCTTTTAGCAAGGAGAATTACACTTGGCTGTAGATTATCTGTGGCAAATAATATATTTATGCACTCAATTTAGGAAGTGTGTTTGCATTCCTTAAACTAAACAGCATTAAATTTATAGTGTAAATTTTAGGCAAATAAACAGTCACCTTTGTGATGCAGTTTTGTAGCTTTAGCTTGCATTCAAAGCATTTGAAAGGTACAAACGTGTCCGCATTCATGCTTTCTTTCACATTTCTTTACACACTTGTACTACAATATAATATAATATATTGCACAATATTTAAATAGATTTCTTTGAAGAAAGTAAAAGTATACTTTGACTTCCTAGTAACAGAGCTTATGAATTACTTTAATTAAAACATTTTTAGATATACATATACTAATTTTTTTACCACTATTTAAAGAGATTATTTAAATTTAATTTAAATAATAATTAAAAAAGTCTTTCTAGCTTACAAGCATGCTTAAGACTGAAATTTGTTTTGAATTCATTTACAGAGTGCCTAAAAATTAATGAAATGTCTGCTTTTAAAATTCTAGATAATTTACTATATAATTTTAGTTAAAATTTTTAAATTAAATTTTGAATTATAATTAAAACCATCTTATAAACAATTTATTTACTAGTTATGGCCTGTAGGATTATATTCATCGATTTTGATATCATGACAAAAAATAGTGCAGGCATGGCCACAAGGCATTCTGCTTTCACAAATTTTATTACAGCCTCCCTCTGGCACATTTTTAAAGTCTTATGGCTTTTCAATCAATGTAAATGTTTTGTGATTCGCACAACTTTTTTAATAAACAATAAGAGTTGAAAAATCGAAATTTTGCAAAATTCCTTCTGAAATTAAATTTTGACTCTCATTAAGCAATTTAAATTTTGTCTTTTAGCAATATTTTAGTTAATTTTTCTAATTTTTTTTAAAGCAGTTGTAAAATCAACTTAAGCAGAGATTTTTACCAATGAATTATTTTTCACTCAGGTATCCAAGGACTTTACGCCAAAGGATATTCTCTTTATCAACCTACTAAGCTTTCTTCTAATATTGGAAAGAGTTTATGTAGTTGTAGAGGCAGCTTGCATTTCCAAAGATATAAAGTCCATGCTTTGCTCGAGAGAGGGCCACATTAACTCTGTTGCTCACTTTCAAATACCCAATGTAAATTTAATAATTAAAGTCGTTCCTTGTGTTGGATCTGACGAGGGATAGAATAATGATATCATTTTCCTCGCCCTGGTAATTATCTACAGTAATCACTTTGATTTCGCTAGCTTTAGAGTTAGGGAAGGTTTTCTTCATCTCACTTTTTATAAATGCAGACTAAACACTTAAAAAGGAAATTTTTTAGATTAGTATAATTAAGCTAAGTAGGTGACAAATATTATTGAAGGTTTTAATTTAATTAGAAATTAAATTCAGAGCACACAGGCATCGTCGATCTTTCCTGAAGGCTTTTGTTTGTATCCATTGCTGGTGATGAGTGCTTAAAGAGGCAAGATATGAGCCGAAGCCCTGGGGAAGTGTGAGCTGCTATGAAGAGATAATCAAGTGAGTGTTCCACTCACCTCCTAATCTTAGGTGGGAGGATGTGATATGGGAAACACTCTCATGCACTGGAGCGAGCAGACATGGAGCAGCGACTTGTCTGGTCCGAAGCTACCTTTTTCTCTTTTAGGTTTTGGATGGTGAGGGCTTCTGCCGATGTGAGTGGGGTGCAGTTTAATATCTATTCGGCTGTAGTAGTGTCGCAGATAAGTGCGTCAAGAATATGACTCAGGTATTATTTATGCAATCAATATAATTATTATGGTTTTATTTCTGAGTGAGGTAGTAAGCGAATCTGATGATCATTTCGGCCTCGAATTAGTTTTTCTTGGACATGAGTCCCTCTTCAGTTTACTCTTCTTTATCGTGATCAAAGAAAAACACATTCTTGTCCTAAGCCCTTGATATCAGGGTACTAAAATACTCTTTTGTCATCTGTCAGCTGTGGGTAGATCAATCTCACCATTGCTGAAATCTCTGGGCGCATTCTTCTTTAATTCTACAGAGTCACGTATTCAATCTAGTTGTTCACTTGTCTCTCGAACATTCACTAAATTTTCAAAGAGTAAAGCAAATCATTAAATTCATCCACCTATTGAGAGACTAAGATTATACTTGATTGAGAGCTCGTAGCTTGCAGGATTAGGCTTCAATTATTGATGATCCCCTATAAGCACGAGGTGCTCTGTTTTTTCACTGAGTGTTGCCAGCAAGTGAGCTTCAAAAACTTCGGCAGCCTCTTCTACCACAACTATTGAGAAGTTAGAATTCTTTAGAACTTCACCGTAATTTTAGTTAGTGCAAACATCTTATATTTAATTTATAGAAATGTTTACTTAGCGCACCCGGTAGTTGTCATGCCAACAACGTCAACTTTCCTTATAGCCTTTATATAGGTAGTGAGCTCCATCCTCTTTAACTGAGCAGTCAGTTTTGTAAATTCGTCTAGATAAATCTAAAGATTATTCTATCCTCTGGCATTTACTAAAACTCATAAGTTTATAATAAGAGAGAAATTAATGGTTTATTTACTGATTCTTAAAAATGTCATTAATTTAGAAATTGATGACAACTCGCAAAAAATAATTTTAAAAGATAATTCTCTAAAGGATAATGATAATCTCATACTGTGAGAGACAGCATAAGGAATCAGTTTAAGTTTAATAGTAACTCTCTTATGTATTTTGGGGTTTATTCTATTTGAAGTAATGATTGTTCAATCCCCATCTTTGAGACAATCAAATAAAATATCATTTGTAATTTCAATAATGGAATTTATGTTAGGATTATAGGCTTATTGATAAAAATTTACTGGAAAATTAACTTATAAATTAAAATCGAGATAACCAAAGCAGTCGAAGAATTTTTAAATTAAAAATTGGGGGGGGCCTTTCCTCGACAGTAAAATTTTAAATTAAAATGGTAGAAATAAATAAAAAAATTTTTAAAATTTAAATGGAATTTATGTTTTATAGGTTTATTAATAAAAATTTAGGGAAAAATTTAAACTTATAAATTATTTTTCCACATAGAAAATTTTTTAAACCCCCAAAAAATTATGAATGAGAATCGATTAATAACTCACCTTCAACAATTTTAAATTAAAATTTCGTTTTTATGGAATATAGTCATCTTAAAATTTATAAATTTCTTGAGCAAAATTATAGCGTGCTTAGTAACTCTTAATGAACTGTACAGAAGAATTTTATTTACTAAATACAAATCGGTTTAAGGATTTAACTAACACCTTTTAATTTGATTGTTCTTAACAAAGAAATTAATTAAAATCTATGAATTTTGAAAGTAAGTTCTTAATTAAAATTTTAAATTGTTAAACTGCCATCCCTTAATCCATTTTAAATTTCATTCATAAGAAGAAAATATTAAATCATTGTTTCTCAAGAAAAAATTAAATGATTTATCTTTTTCTCTATGGCATATTTATTTTATTATCTATAAAACTTAAGTATTTCTGTTACTTAATTAAATATAGAGCAAAATTATTTTCCCTATGATGTATAAGTATTTATTAATAAATCTTGAATTGTCTATAATTAATATTTTGATAATTTAAAATGATTAATTTTACTGAATGGGACTGTAAAAGGTCTAAGACATTAGAATACGACTGCAAAATAAATAAAAATGGCCCTTCCCTTTATTCAAACACTTTAGATTATAGAATAGAAGAGTTATTAAAAGATCGTATATTCATAAACTAGATTATGGGAGAAAGATGAAAAAGGGGAGAAACTTTATGGATAATTTATTCTTTACTAGATAATTTACCTGCAGGTAATTTGGATATATAAGAGAAGTGTCTATTGATTATGATAAAACTGAGAGCTGAACTAATGATCTGTAGTATTTATTTAGCTATAGGCTACTGTTCATAAATTTATTAAATTCCCAACTCATTTTAAAGCTAAGATCACTATAAAGATAGCGATCGGGATAAATGTTTCCTCAGTTGAGTAAATAACTCTGGATTTAAAAATTGATATTCATGTTACTGTACAAAAGTCACAACTAAAGGTTGAGTTTTATTTTCTAATCCAATTTTCCCTAGTCTCATTAGGTTTAACAAGGAATGTTAAACATTAAAATGTTTATTAGTGCCATCAAAAAGAAAAAAATAGATTCGAGTTATTTTTTTTTCCCTATATTTACTCTTTATTTTTAAAATGATAGACTGCTCCTTAATTTATAATTTAAATATGTAAACACTCTTAGAAATTTGAAGCTGGGAAATAAAAATCCCCTTAAGTCTCTGGGTCATATTAGTAAGATAGAATTTCTACCTTATTGCGATTTTTTTCTTCTTGAATGGCATTTAAAAAAAGAGTGAATTTAAAATATGAATTTTTCTTATCACTCTAAATAAAGTAATCATTTTCTCTCTCCTCTAAGTCATCTAAATTTTCTTCTTCGTCTTCTGGGTACAACAGAGCAAAATCTAAATTATAATTAAATCTTGAATATTAAATAATGAATTAATTTTTGATATAATCCAAATGATATTTTTATTATTCTTAATTACTTATTAGAATGAGAATGACCCCCATTTATTATATATCTTTTTAGTTATCTTATATTTTAAATATGAGGGGTAAGATATTATCTACATTTATAAAATACTTGAACTGATTACTCATCTTTCTCATCTTACTCATAATATTTTGTATACATTATTACAAATTTTAAATCAATCTCTCTCTTTCATCTTTCAGTTTTATTGAAATTTCAATTTTTTCTCTCTCATTAGGACTTTTATTCATAAGAATAAAGCTTATTCCCTTAAATTAAGCGTTTCAATATTTTTGTTTATCTTAAACTTTTTAATTAAATAATTTTCTAATGTAAATCCCTCTTAATGTTTGAGAAATATTTTAATTAGTTGCTCTTTCATTCCTAAAGCTTTCATATAAATGATCATAAATTCACGAGTTTAAAAGACTTCTAATTATGTAATGATCATATTATTTTTAACGAAAGTATATATTTTAATGAGCAGGATTCAGAATTTTATTCTGAATTAGGTTGAAAATCTTCAATGAATACAAGTAAATAAATACTTAGTGAGGTCAACGAGCTCCAGCCAGAATAGCACACACACATCCCTTTCCTTGTTAAGTAATTTACTGAAGTAAAATTAAATTATGATATTAAAATCTATCAAATAAATTAACCTATAAAATAAATAGATTTTAAAAATATATGAAGTATTCTTAAAGAGACTCTATGTCTTTTGCTTTTTCTTCGTAATCTGGAACTGATCTGTTTATGTTATTTATTTTAGTCTTGATTAGCTCTACTGCTTATTTTTATATATTTTCGATCAAATCCAAAGCCTCATAATCATCTTTGCATATATAACTATTGATAAGGCCATTTTTTAATTATGGATGATAGATTTTTTAGAGAAGAAAGTTATTGGAATATTTTTTATTTAAATGAATAGTTTGTGGTATGTAAGGATGAAGATTATAACAATATATATAAAGGAGTGTAATTTTTTAGTTTTTAACTTAATCAAGAGGGTTTATGAATTAAAGCCAAAATTAAATATCATTTTTTATTCTAATTAATTAAACGCTGGAATAAAATATTTTTCCTAAAGAATGAAAATGGTTCTGAGCAATTAGACAGATTCTTAGATTAAGGCTATAGTTTAAATTCCACATTCGAATTAATAAAATAACATTGTAATTTACTTTAGAATTTTATTGAAGCCTTTCAAGATTCCCCTCTATATATTTATTTTTTAGCAAAGAAGAAGAAACCTCCACATATCTTAATTTAAAAAATAAATTAACTTAAGAATAATTACCAGAGAACCTAAACTTTTAGAGAAGGAAATTAAATTAAAAAATTTGTAATAAAAAAATGGGGGAGATTTTATACAATAAAGAAAATATCTTATAGGAGAATTTATTTTCTCCTGTTTTTTTTTTATGGCTATAAAATAAAGGTTTTTCTCCGAATTAATATATGAAATTATAAATATTAAAAATGAAAATGAAAGTCTTAAATTGTAAAATAGATAAATAGGTTTACAAGATAGATCAATCTACATAATAAATTTAAAGATAAAAACTCTTAGAAAATGACATATTAAAAATTTCTTATTATATTTTTTATTATTGTATATTTTTATTTATAGGCCTAGATCTTAAAAGTACTGCTCAAATTTTTCTTTCTCTATCCTTTGAATAAGATCATTTTAATCCCTTCTGGCCTAATGGAAACCCAATTGGATATTTTATAGATTCCTTCCGAATAAATTTAAACCAAGATAAATCTAACCAGAATTTTTATTATAAATTATAAAAACTACTACTAAATTTGAAATATCTCCATTTTAAAATCTTTTGACAATTTAATCTCTAAAATGGCCACTTTCCAAAATATTGAAATATTATATTTCTTCGAATTGAAATATTAACAATAAAAGTCTTACAAATTATATGAATTTTAGACACTTTAGCCACTACCCTTAAATCCATTTTAACTTAATGATTTTACAAATTATATAATCCAATAAATATCGATTTATATTGAATAAAGTCTCTAATCTAATGCTGCTAGA
Source organism: Tetmemena sp. SeJ-2015 (assembly GCA_027382625.1). Classification (NCBI taxonomy): domain Eukaryota; phylum Ciliophora; class Spirotrichea; order Sporadotrichida; family Oxytrichidae; genus Tetmemena; species Tetmemena sp. SeJ-2015. The sequence goes on from JAJKFJ010022794.1 coordinate 20,921, forward strand.
GATGTTCTTCTTTGCTTCTCCCTCCAAACCTTACGAATTCTGCGGTGTATTTTGAAATTAGAGTGAGGAATTAGTCAAGAGCATGATTTGTGTAACACACCAATAAAATGGGTCCCTTCTCCATGCGCCAAAACTGTCTGTTTTCCAGAAGTATTCTCACAAAATTTTCTCCAATGAAAGTTTTTCCAGTGCCTGGTGGACCTTGAACTAATGCAAATTCCTTAAATAAGCACTGTCTGATTGCCTTATCCTAAGACTCATCCATTTTTGCACTATCTATACCTTGAATTATTTAATATAGATTATCAAGGACTAGAATACTCTCATCGCTTCCTAGTCTTTTTCCTTGAGTTCTTCATACATCTTTGGATTCAGAATATAAAAATATCTGTTGCTTTCCAGCCTAAGAGATAATCTTAAAGGGGGAGTTTCTCCCATTGGCCATCTCTTGTATCTTCTTCAGAACATGGCTGTAAGCTTCAAAGTAAGCAGAGGATTCAACCACCTGAAAAGAATTATTCTTGTTCTACGTGAAAAACTACATCACCTTGTCTGAAGCTTCTTCATTTAATCATAAAAAATTTCTAAATTTAAAAATCAAATGAGTTTTTATTAAATCAACTTACTTTTACTCTTTAATTTTTTCTGAAGAAAGCAGTTGTAGGATTTTTAATCTTTTTTTTTAAGTTATAAGGACCTAATAATGAGGAAAAAATAATAATAAAATTGAGTATTTTAAGTAATTTTTTGAGTTCTTCATTGTTAGGATTTCTTTAATCTTGAAAATCTTGAGGCTCTTTTTCGAAAACAACTTCCACAGATATCTCAACGAATGCAGAAAACTTGGAAGTGCGGCTCATCGTTTTAGTATCCCTCTCAGTAATAATGCAAAAATAGGCTGTCTGAAAATTATCTGAGCTCACCATGAGAAGTGACCCACACAATAACCTCTTTGACTACATCCAGTTCATGGAGTTCTTTTTATGCTCATGAATTCTTAGCTTGAGATTCAACAGATCAGAAAATCTAGAAATAAACCTAACTTATAAAAGAGAAAAAACTTAAATTTCGACATATCATTTTAGTGATGTCTGAGAAAGAGGCTTTATCAAAGATTCTGCAGCCGGCTTACTTTAACTCATGATTGCGTTGCTTTGTATCTATTTTCTCTTTATCATTCAAAATCTCCAACCCTAAAAATATTTATTCAATCTTTTCTGAAGGGGTTTATCGCATCCTCACGTAGTACTCTGAACACCAAATAAAATAAATCCAAGTCTAAGTAATCGTGAGCACTTTTAAATTTTCCTCCTTTATCCGGCATAGCTCTGAGGAAGCATTAAGATTATTTTAGCTCTTGGATATTAGGAATATAGATGAGAATTTAATTAAAAAGAGAATTAAATTTTATTTAAAATTAAAATGGAATAAATAGCTGAAGTTGAAGTTTGTTAATTTGAATAATCATTACACCATTTGATTCAGCAGAAAAATTCTAAGAACTTTTTATCCTTGCAACTTTTGTGTGGGAATTCTTAGTTCAGAGTTAAAAGCGAAAGAAGGAAAAAGAAGCTAGAATCCGGAATTAAAAGTCATGCTTTCATTCCATTGCTGAGAAGTGCTGAGGAGATAATTAAAGAAGAAGCTGCTATTTAATTTTTGATTGGCTACCGAAGAAGCTATGGTTCGAGGGCTATTTGAGTGATTTCAACTGACACCATTTTTCAAATCTTCGTTTATTATTTTAACCAATCATCAATTTTAATTAAAATTTCAACTATAATACTTATTTTTGAGAAATCATCAGGTGGCTCATTCTAAAATAAGATTTAAATTCTTGTAATCCTCTTTCCTAATTTTAGCCTAGTTAATTAGTTTTTGCTGCTTCTCTTTTTTCTCCTCCATTTATTGCTAAAAGTTTTCTATTTGAATTGGCTTTTGACGTCTTGACAAGGTCTTCTGTCATTTTCTGAAGAGATTTTACTTTTGCAGATTTGGTTTAGTAAAGATCTTCATAGGAGATTGCAATTACAGGCAGCATGGTATCAACAAAGTCTGCTAAAATAGAGATTGGAAATTTGTTTGACTTAGACCGAAACTTCCCTATCATTCACAACATAGCTCATTTTTATTTAATTAAAATGCAGTATTCAATTCTTTTCTAAGTATTTTCATGTTAAAATGAAGCAAATAAAGTCAAAGCTAAATTTTTAATTAAGGTAGGAATTTATGGTAAACAGCAGGGTAATCGTAATCCATATTTATTTGCTAAGAGTATATTTTAGAAAAAATTAAAAATTTTTTTTAAAAAATTTTTGCGAAAATTTGAAATTTTCAATTTTAGTTTTTGAAAATTTAAAAATTGTTATATTAATTAGTTTAAAAAAATAAAAAATTTTATTTTTATTTCAAAATCATAAAATTTAAATCTTGCCCCCAAAAATTATCATTTTAAGTTTATTTTTATCAAGACCTTTGACATTCTTGATATCTGTGCTTAACTCAGTAAAATACTGAGTTTACAAATTGGGAAGGAAGTTAGACTCCACAAAAGCAGTGTACACTTCATTTTTTAGACCAGGCATAGTAGAATCCTCATCTGTAATAAGCATGAAAAGTAACTTAGTGAAAAGAGAGTAGAGACCCACTGAGAACTTTGTGATGTTAATAGACTCGATCATGTTCGGATACTCACTTAAGAACTTAACGATTTAAATAAAATTGGGGGCCCATTTAAAAAGGTTTGGGGGATAGGAGAAATATCTTGGTCCTTGCTATTTATTGTTTCTCTCTGCTTTCATATTTTAGCGAGGGTTATTGTTGTTGTCTTCTTAAACTTAATCTCCTCTTCCTCCGAAATCGTTTCCTCTGTCTTTTTCTCTTCTTCTTTAATCTTCATTGCCGCCTCTCTCATTTAAAGCTAAAAAGTTACAGCAATCTATATAAATAAAAGAAAATTATATAATTTTTCAATCTGATATGTTTTATTTCAAAATATATTTTTTAAAAAAATAAATTAATTAAAAAAATTTAAATTCTTCCCCAAAAAATTTAATTTTTTTTTAAATTTCTTTAAAAATAAATTAAATTTTTAAGCTAAAAAAGATGCCATTTTTTTTTTTTAGCGGGTAAGTTTAAAATTTTTTGGAGGGAAAAATTTAATTAAGGAATAAATTTATTTGGAATTAAATATTTTTTTATCTTCAGCTTTTTTTTTATTTTAAATTAAATTTTAGTTTTATTTAAAAAAGTAACCCTCCCCTTTTTTTTTTTTTTTAAAATTTTTTAAATTTTTTATTTTTTTATTTACTTTTTTTTAAAAAAGGGAAAAAACCCCCCCCCCAAAACCCCCCCTTTTAATTTAATTTGATTTTTTTTTTTTGGCCTTTTCCTTGGTTTGTTTAACCTTAGCCTATATCTTTTCTTAATTCTGTACATTCCTCCTCTTCCTCTCTTATCTTAATAATTACCTCTATATCCTGCTTAATCTAGTCCTCTACCTCTTGTGCCCCCTCTGTCATAGGCTCTCCTTCCTCTCCCTCCTCTCAACTAGCCACGACCTCCTCTGCCCTCTGTTTACCCTCTCCCTCTTCTTTGATTTCCTTGGTTAAACATTCCTTCGTCTTCTTCTTCGTTTAGAGAATAATTATCTTAATAGTCAAAATCCCTTATTACTTGCATCCTTCTATGTTGATTTTAAAGGTAAATATGGGTGATGTTAGAGAAAGAATTGCTAATATCTTAAATGTCGTAATGGTTGTTACTTAACCCACATTGAATAATTATTTGCTTCTATAACCCACACTTACTCCTTATTTTCCTCTTCTTGAGGCTATGATAATGCCATTTAAGAATCCAAATCATGTAACACTTGATTCTAAAAATAATATGTTAGCAAAAAAAGATATTTTTAACCCATGAGGAATGGGGGTTAGTTTTAAAAGTTGGTAGCAATATATTCTTAGGCGGAATGAAATAGATTCTTATACTCATTAGATGAATACACTTATCTTACCATGGTCTGATAATAGTCATTGCCTGCTACCCAACTCTATTTAATAAAAATATTCCTTAGATTGATTGCTTTGATAATAATCATGCCTTTTTTGCATAGCACAGATTTATCTTGATCTAAGTTTTATTTTTAAGATTCTTATATAAAATATTAGTAAACAAAGTTTTCATTTGAAATGGTTTATTGGATAAATTAAATGAGAACTGAACCCATATAAACTATAATAGTGTATTTTGAAATGCTCCTAGTTCAATATTTATAAAATTAATATGTTCACAGCCTAATACTTACGTTTGACTAATAAGAATTATGTCGATGAGCTGCACTTCCTTGTCAAATTTCGACAATTTATATTTACCAAATTTTATTTTCTTTATCTAATGTGATAAAGATAATTTGGGATAAGTAATTATTTAATTAATTCTAATGCAAATTAATTTTACTATGAACTCTCAGTCATAATATCAAAATATAGCTTAAATCAAACTTAAAAAGACACAGAATCTAGAAATTTGAGAGAATAATTTTATCTTATAATATAGAAATTCTCTGCTAAAGCAATATATTTTCAGAGAGAAAAAATTAGTCAAATTGGCAAATTGTAGATAAAACAGACGGATTTTTATGACGATCGACTTACATATCAGATGTCGGAGTTCCTAAATTCTTTTATTTCAAACCGTTTAAACATTGCTTCAAAAATCTTTCGAAAAATTAATTTTAAAAGACTATCATTTAGCAAAATTTGAATGATCAAATTCTTGATTTGGAATTAGAAATATTCCAAAAAATCTTCGTCTACACTCTATCAAACCGGTATCATGAAATTGGAATAAACTTTAATAATTTAGTTATAACTTCTAGTATGTTAATTTAAATTTTAAGCTTAAATTTTATTTTTAAACTTCTAAATATAATTTGTAAGGTCACAAAAATTTAGAATTTAAATTTTGGTTAATTAAAATTATTGTAGTGAAATAGTATTTTATTTGGATATTGGAAGAATTTCACAAGCTTAAGTTATTTACTTGATAAAAAGTTTTAATAAAAATCAAATTTATATATCTCAATATCCTATGAGAATATAGAATTGGTATATCGTTAAAAAATCATCTTAAACTAAAAATTAAATTAAACCTTGACTTGATTAAAAAAAATCTTAAAAAAAGTTTTCTTCTTTCATCTTGCAAATCTATCTAAATTGACTCTTCCATCAAGAACCATTTGATCGAATCCCCTAGGATCCCAGGCAGCTCTCTGAGATCCATCTATGTTTGCATGCTAATTTCCCTCAGTCAATCTATGATCCCCACCTCCGATCTTAGCTCCACACTCATTGCATTTTGAGACTTCCATAGCCCCACCACAATCGCCAATCACATAGTAATGGCCGTTAGGACACTTGTAAAAATGTCCTTAGCCCATATTCAAGGCTTTCATTACCATCTAAGCATCCTCTCTTATCTGATCTTCATCGACCAGCTTTACAAGCTATCTCATTTCATTCTTCAAAACCTCAGAGACAACAAACTTTTAATCTTAGATCAAGTTGTAATATTTCAGCGCTTTTTGGTAAGTGGGTGTGCCAACAGAGGAATATTAACTCTTTGACAAGTAACACCCAAAGCTCATCAGCATAGAGATTAGTTCCAGCTTAATGTAGCAGCTTTAAAGTAGTGACTCGTTTTTGTTAGAGCCAATTTGCAATAACTTCCACTGGTCCATTATTTACCTGAACCTAATAGAATAATCAAATGCCAGTTCTGGCAACCTCTTTGAAATATTTATTAAGTGTAGGAATTTACATTGAAATCTGTGAAAACTTTTCTGGCATGTTTTTGAAATTGTCCATGAGGGCCTGATTCTTTTGAATTAGCATAGACTTGATGAAATAATATGATGTTATTCATATCCAGTAAGACCTTGTTGATTCTATTTTTGTATCTCTTAGTTTTCTTGATCAGAGTTTTGCACTTGGGGCATTCTGGGAATTTTAAAGCAGTAAGATATTAAATTTGATGCGGGAGTCGCTTTCAGTAAATAAAAAAGTATCTATCATACGATCTAAACATCGTTGCTCTATGATATGGCCGCAGTCTATTTCCACAAATTTAGACTCTGGGTCATCCTCAACTCCAAAGAATATTTCAAATGTTTCATGATTAGGATTACAAACTCTGCAAACCTTTGGACATGGATCTCCACAAAGTCCAATGCATCGATGACCGCACCCCAGCCTTTTATTGCAAGGCAACTAGCAATTAAATTTCAATTATTGCAGAGAATTAACTCATAAACCAAAAAGGCTAAAATAAAAAAGGCAACTCAAGTTTATTTTAATTAAAAATTCTATTCCTTTAAATACATTAATTTTTGTTAAATTGACTTGAAATTTGAGATATAAAATTTACTTCAAGGCTCTAGAGAATAAAAGAGGGAAATTTATATTTAGTTGAATAATAAGATATTTCTAATGGATGATCGAATTTGTTTATAATTGTAAATTATTTATTACAATTTGACTTATTTCATAACTATATTTATTAATACTCCTTGTTGCAGGGCTACTTACAGAGCAAGTTGCATTTCTAATGTATGCATTCCTAGTCACATTCTTCATAGCACATAACGCAAGGCTGAAAGCATTTCATTGGACAAGAGCTGTGCTTGCATTTAGTTTGGCAAGGCTAATTAATTTAAATTGCAGAGGACACTGTTAGTGCCACAATTTCTTTGTTCACATGACCACACTAGAAACTGCTGTCAATCTTTTGCTTGCAGGGAGGATGGAAGATTTACTTTGTGCAGTAGCCACATTTCTCTTGACATTAATGACCACAGTCAAGCTAAGCTCCACATTTAGAGGTGCATCCATGTAAAAAACAATTTACTTATAAATATTAAATATATTTTTAACTAATCTATTTATTATAATGTATTCCCCTCTTAATGAATAATATTTGTCCACAATTTTTTATGTTTGTCGGCTGATACGAATATCTCTGGTTCTACACTGCACTTTATTTCCTGCACATGGCCACAAGGTAGTTTCTTAGGGACGAATTCACCACATGGCTTTGAGTTGCAATCAATAAAAATAAATACTTATCCTCATGGCATCTTAATCTGCATTTGTGACCGCAAGCAAGTTTCTTAGGGCAGTCTTCGCTACACTTAGCAGTCGCAACCCTGTGGCAATTTAAATATTTTGGCATTAAACAGTTGCTTTGTGCTTGCACTTTCCAAATTATAATAAATAAATTCAACTGCTATTTGGCGGGGAACAAGGCTGAAGCGCATCTTTGCACTAGAAGCACTAGAATGAACAAGCATGCCCACATGCATGTTTTCTTTCACATTTTTTCAAACATCTATACTTAAAAATAAATATAATTCTCCTAATTTATTTTAAAGCTTATTCTAGTGAGAAATTATAAATATAATTTCTTCTCCTATTGTAGGTAAAGATCTCTTCATTTTAAAAAAAAGAGCTTTCTTTTAAAAAATAAACTTCATATATTTTTAAAAAATATACATTTTTAAATAAGTCAAGCTTCTTCTTTTAAAATAAATATTTTTCACCACAATTCCTCATAATGATTATGATTTTTAAAACAACCAACTTTAAAAACATTTGTAAGTAATTTTATGAATAATATTTAAGTGTTGTTATTTTAAATTACTGGTTATGACCAGTAGGATTTGAGTCTTCAATTAGTATATCATGACAAAAGCTAGTACAAGAATGACCACAAGGCAGTCTGCTTTCGCAGGGCTTCTTGCAGCCTCCTTCAGGAACGTTCTGGAAATCCGAAGGCTTTTCAATCTAAGTGAAAGGGTTTTTTGATTCCCCCACCCAACTTTTCTTTTTAAATTAATTTTTGACAAAAAATTTTTTTTTTAACCTTTTTATTTCTTTATTTTTAAAAAAGATAAAATTTAAATAATTAATATATTTTTAAAAGAATTTAAAAAATCTTAAATTTTAAAATTAAGCTAAATTTCTTTCCAATGAAGGCTTTTTAATTTAAGTAAGAGAGGAAACCCTTTCGCCAGAGCACATTGTCCTTCTCTAGTTCTGCTATTGACCGGGCTTCATTAAATATAAAATTTTGAAGAGTTGATGTAGTTGTAGAGGCAGCTTGCTTTCCAAAGATTAAAAAGCCCCTGCTTTGCTCGAGACAGAGCAACACAAACTCTGTTGCTCACCTTCAAATAGCCAATGTAAATAAACCTAACTAAAAATGTCGTTCTTTTGATTAGATCTGACTAGAGAAAGTATGATGATGTCATTTTCCTCTCCTTGATAGTTATCCACTGTAATTACTTTGATCTGAGTGGCAGGGGAGTTAGGGAAGTTTCTTCTCAATTCATTCTTTATGAAAGCAGACTAAGCAATAATTTCATAAAAAAGAAAAAGTATTTTAGAATAAGCTAGATAGAGAGACAGGATAGTGATCTATTGAGGCTTGTAGTTTTGCTGCAAGAGATAAAAAGCAAATCTGACTATCATGTCAGCCTCAAACTTGTTCTTCTTAGACATTAGTCCCTTTCCTCGTTTTGCTCTTCTTGTTCGTGGTCAAAGAAGAACACGTTCTTGTCTATTCCCTTGATATCGGGGTACTTTGACACTCTCTAGTCGTCAACTAACTCAGGATAGATCAATCTCACCATGGCAGATATCTCTGGTCGCATCCTTCTCTGGTTTAGCAAAGTCACATACTCAAATTAGTTGTTTACTAGTCTCTCGAACATTCAACAACAATTAATTAGAGTTTTATTGAAGAAAAAATTTTTTTGGATTGAAAGACTCAGATTGTACTTGGTGGAGAGTTCATAGCTGGCAGGATTTGGTCTCAGCTATTAATGATCTCCAATGAGTACAAGATGCTCAGTCTTCTCACTTAGTGCAGCCAACAAGTGAGCTTCAAATACTTCAGCTGCTTCTTCAACTACCACAATAGAGAAATTTGAATTCTTTAAAACGTCCTTAAATTTCTATTGGGAAGTATTTTAACCAAATTTATATTATATATTTACTTGGCGCATCCTGTGGTGGTCATTGCAACCACATCCACACTTTTGATTGCTTTAGGTAGGGAGTTAGATCCATCCTCTTAAACTAGGCAGATAACTTTGTGAATTTGTTGAGATCTTTTTGCAAAGTACTGAGCACTTTAGTGTTCTTTTAGAAATAGTGATTGTTCAAAGCCCATCTGTTGCAATCAATTTATCATTAAAAAAATAAAAGTTTCATATTATTCAAACCAAATAAAGAGGGTTGCTAATAAAATTATAAACGTTTAGTCAGCCCTTTAAATTTTCTCTTTAAGTTAAAAAATTAAATTCTATAGTTTTTCCTTATTGATTTATAATTTGATAGTCATTTAAACAATAAAATAAAACTTGCTTTTATACCTAGAGTTTTTCTCTTTGTATTTATTTAAATACTCTATATTTCTTTGTATTTTTTTCGATTAAATTTAATGAATGCGAAAGAAAAAGGCTTTCTGCATTAAAAATTGGCAGCTGCATGTCTCTTGCCTTATTGAAGACATTCTTGGAAACTTTACGCCTGTTGATAAGAAGCCCGGTTTCTGGAAAAAAAAAAAATTTTTCGATTCTTTTGTCTTATTTTAACAGAATTTTTTAAAAATAATAATTTTTTATTTTTTTTTTTATTTTAAAAGTAGTTTTTTTTCCTTCTGTTCTTGTTTTCCTCCCCCTTTTCCCTATGGGAACATTTGAGCTACAAATATTTTTGCAAAAGTAAATGAGCTGGAGATAGCTGGTGCTGCTGTATCAGGTAGAAAATCTTGCGAGAATTATAACTAAACATAAATACTTGGCCAAGTCTACTATTTCAAGCCAGAACAACACGCACACATCTTGGTCTTTATTTATCAAGTTGTTGAAAAAATATCAAGAAAAATAAACCAATTATAAATGGCAGTAAAATAAAATTACTAATAAATCATTTAAATAAAATATATTGAAGTATTAGACTAAAGAATTGAAATCTTTCTATTTATCTTGGTAATTTGGGACACTGTTCTGAATCGTAGTTAAATGTTGGTTTATTTAATCCACTGCTCCTGCGCGTATATTTTTAATTAGATCCATTCCATCAGAGTCATCTTAGCAGATAAAACTATTTATCAGTCCTATTTATTTATAATAAACACCACTAAATTATTATAGCTTTTTGAAAATAATATAGATTACAACAAAGACAAAGTTTAAAATATTTTAATTAAGAAAACCTTGATATCTCTCTAAATTAAAAAAAGATATATATTTGAATGTAAATTATATATTTTATGCTTCTCAATATATTATTTAATTCCTAGTTCCTCTAAGTAGCGCTCTAGCTTTTCCTTTTCAATCTTTTTAACTAGCTCCTTTGCTTAAAATTGTCTAATAATAATCAAGGGTACCTATAGCATTCCAAAAAAAATAAAATTATTTAATACATAACCCCTAAAAGAAATTATTTATAATGAAATTTTAAAATTTTTAAAAATAAAAATTAAACTTTTAAATAAAATTTTCATATTGAAAAATTTTCCCAAAAAAAAAAAAAAAGGGAAATTTTGTTTTTAATAGGGGTTTTTTTCACACCAAAGAATTTATAGGAGTAATTCACTTGAAAGAAATGGAGAATATATTTATTGAATATACTCTCTTATTTAGTGACTTTGTAGGTTTTCCTCCTTGCTTCTACCTCCAAACCTTACGAATTTATCTGAGTATTTTGAAATGAGAGTAAGGAATTAGTCAAGAGCATGATTCGTATAGCAAACCAATAGAATTGGCCCTTCTCTTTCCGCCAGAATTCCTTATTACTCAAAAGAATTCTCACAAAATTTTCTCCTACATAGGTCTTGCCAGTGCCTGGAGGACCTTGAATCAAAGCGAATTCTTTAAAAAAGCACTATCTAATAGCCTTATCTTGAGATGCATCCATCTTAGCACTTACTATTCCCTGAGTTAACAAAATAATTATCTAAGATGTGAACTTTGATCTCTCCTCAGGGTCTTTTGCCATGAGTTCATCGAAAAGTATTGGATCCAGAATATTAAAATATTTGTTGCTTACTAGCCAAGCAGATACTCTTGAAGGGGCAGGTCCTCCCATTTAGCCATATCTTGAATCTTTCTAAGCACGTGATGGTAGGATTCAAAGTAAGCAGACGACTCAACCACGATGAAAGAATTATTCTTGTTCTTCTAGAAGAACTCCATCACCTAGTCTTGAGCTTCTTCATATTTATTTTAAAAAAAAAAAAAAAATTGTTATTATGAACTAATTAATCTTAGATTTTTTTAAAAAAAAAAATCAGAGGGATTTTTCTTCTTCTTCTTCAGTTTACAAAATGATGGCTCTTTTCGAAAATAACTTCCACAGTTATCTCAACATAGCAGAGAATTTAGAAGTGCGACTCATAGTCTTATTATCCTTTCAGTCACAATACAAAAGCAGGCGGTGCGGAAATTTCAACTACATAAACAGAAAACCACAAAGCAATCTCTTCGACACTACCCAAATTCTTTAAATTCTTTTTGTGCTCTAGAATCCTGAGCTTCAGATTCAGAGCATCAGAATTGCGTGAAATAAACTCAGTTTAATAGTTAAAATTAAGTAAAGATTAGGAATTAAAGATTAGTAATGTCTGAGAAATAGGCTCTGTCAAAGATTCTGCAGCCAGTTTACTTCAACTCTTTATTTAATCGCTTCTTGTCCATTCGGCCCATTTCACTCAAGACCTACAATCCTTAAAATATTTATTCATCTTTTCTGAATGGGTTGATAGCGTCCTCTCGAAGAACTCTGAACACCAAATAAAAAAAAAACCAAGTCTAAGTAATCTTGAGGATTCCTGAATCTGCCTCCTTTATCAGGCATTGCTCTGAGGAAGCACTAAGGCTATCTCAGCTCTTGGATATTAGGCACGATTTGTATCTTAGTGAAGTCATCAGGTGGCTAAATATTATATTTGCAAGTGTATTAAAAATCTTGTACTCCTCATTCCTCTTCTGAGCCTGAGTCTCTCTGTAGTTGACTCTTTGTTCTTTCTCTTTCTTCTGTTCGATAAGTTGCTTAATAGCATCTGTTGAAATGGCATTCTTCTTTTACTTGAGAGCCTCTATCTTAACTTTCAATGCTTTAGCTTTAGTGGATTTAGATTAGTAGAGGTCGTCATGCAATTGGGCTAAAAGGGGCAGACTATTTTCGACGAATTCGCCCAAATTTAGAATAGGAAACTTGTCAGACTTTGTCCGAAATTTGTCAATCATTCAATCATCAAAAATACTTTAGGAATAATGGATTTAAAAAGTAAGTAAGATTTCACTAAAGACCTCTATCATAAGTTCCAGGTCTCCCAATCTCTCATCTAGACCTTTCGTGTTTCTGATATCAGTACTTAGGCCAGAGAAGTATTGAGTCTGTAAGTTAGGCAGGAAGTCGGATTCCACAAAAGCCAAGTAAATGTCATTCTTCAGTCCAGGCATGGAGGAGTCCTTGTCAACTAGTAATTTGTGGATTAACTTAATAAAGAGAGCGAAGAGTCCCACTGAGAACTTAGTTGCATTTATTGATTCCACCATGTCAGGGTACTCACTAGACAGTTTCTCGATAATAAATTATTAGGATTAGTTCATCCACAGACAGCTATATCATCTCATTTTAAAATGAAATTGAGTTAAGGATATGAGAAGTATCGAGCGCCTTAAAAATAAATTGCAACCTCTTCTTTCCTAACTCTTTGGTTATTTTTGATCAGAAGAGAACCCGCCTCTTCCTCTCCCTCCTCTATTATCCCCTCTACCGCCTCTGTTGTTTCCTCTTCCTCCTCTGAAACCTCTACCTCTACGCTAATTATCTTCGTTTATGTTTTAGCTTGCTTTATTACTTTTCCTAAGTGAAAAATTGATCAATTATTGAGTTTGCTCTTTAGGGTATGAGGAAATTAATAAATTATTTTTACTCAGTGCTTTATGAAAATTTGTGGAACTTTTTTCAGTGAAGAGTAAAAGATAAATTATAAAAGGAGTTGAAATTATTTTTCGACAACTTACTTCTCTTCTTCTTCTACTACTTTTTAGAATCTTGTATGCAAAGTTGAATTCGTAAGATTCATTTGCTTCATCATTTAGTTCTAAATTAAAGAAATTATTCAAATTCATAATATAGCTTTTATCAAAGTTTCAAACTCAAAAATACAAGCCTTCTTTTAAGTAAGGAACAATTAAGAAACAAATAAGTATACTGATGTCTCAAAGAGAGACTTGTAAGTTAGAAATCATTCTCCTTACCATTTTTTGAAATTTCTCATTTTCAGTATTCTAATCATTCTTTAAAAATAATTCTAAGGGATGATAGTCGGCTACTTTTTTTAATTTTTTTTGACAAAATTTATTTATTTTATACTTCATTCCAATTTTTTAATTTTTTGATTCAAATTTAAAATAACAAAAAAATTTTAAACATTCCCATTTTATTAAATTTTAAAGTGGTTTTAAAATTATTCCCTTTTATCCTCAATAAATTTCATTTGTATATAAATTGTTGATAAACCTTTAGCACCAACTAATCAAAGCCCTGAGGGTCCCATGAAGGCCTCACTGACCCATCAATATCAGCATGCTGGTTACCAGCTGTGAGAGTGTGATCCCCTCCTCCAATTACTGCTCCACACTCATTGCACTTTGACTCTTCCATAGCTCCCCCGCATTCACCAATAATGTAAAGGTGCCCATTTGGGCACTTATAAAAGTGACCCCTCCCCAAATCCAGAGCAGTCACTATCATCTCTACTGTAGCTTTAAGACTGCAAGCATCTTAACATTATTTAACTTTATTCCTCATATCCTCTTTAATGCTTGGAGCAACAACAAACTTGCTATCAACTATGAGCTTGAAGCTCACCCTGCAAAAGCTAAAAAGCTGGTCGTTCTTTGTGTTTATTACAATTTCCTTGCGTTGAAAAGCTTTCATGAAAGCTCCAAAAGAAATAAGGAAAGAAAGAAGTTCCAATTTCACATTACAGTTTAAAAGCTTAGTTTCATTATCATCTTGAGAGGCATTTTGATACAACTTGACCCACTGATCAAACGCCACTTTTACTTATTGACTTTGCTCAGGCAACAGCAGATTTAATTGTGAGAGGAGTTTGAGATAAATTTAAACAGATATAAAATACTGGTCCATCATTTACTCAAAATTCTCTTAAGCTTTGTTGAATTATTAAAGGTTGATAGCCTTGATTAAAAAATAGATGCTATTCATATCTATGAGAGTTTAATTTATCTTGCTTTGGTATCTTAGAGTTTTCTTAATGGGCTATTTGCATTTAGGACATTCTGGAAATTAAACTAACCCACTCTCTTTCTTTGATTATATCATCATATCTAAAGATTTACTCTCAAAGATAAACATTATAAACTTAATCAGATTTTAATTAAATAGGAAGCAATAAATTTATGCCCACAATCTATTTTCACAAATCTAGAGTCAGGGTCGTCTTCATATCCGAAAAATATTTCAAATGCTTCATCTAAAGGTTTGCAAATTATTTTCAACTAAAATGTTTTATTAAATTTAATTTACAAAATAATGCATAAATTTATAAAATGACCTGGTTTTTTTTCTACTGAAAACTATAATTCAAATTTCTTTTTTAAAAATGCAAATTCTACAGATCTAGATGCATGGATCTCCACAAAGACCAACGCAAGTATGTCCACACTATATTTTCTCCTCACATGGCTCATAGCATTGCTTTGAATTAATAAAAACAGCTACTTATCGCAAGGATCCTTGCACCTTTTCTTGCATTGCTGATGTTTGCAATAAATTTAGCATTTTTCATTACAAAGAACACATGGCTCAAAGCATTGCTTCTTACATCTGCTATGAATGCATCTGGTTTCACATTTCTGAGTACATAATACTGAATAAGAGCCACATTTCTGATCGTTGACATGCCCACATTAGTTTACCTTATCTACTTTTAAATAACATAATTTGCAGAGCAAATAGGATGAAAAGGCTTCTTGGCACATGTACCACATTCCTCCTTGCACTCGTGTCCGCAGTCTAGCTTTTTCCCGCACGATTTAATAAAATATGGTGAGTTAAATTTTCTGCATCCGTGTATATCTGTTTCAAGAAATTCCCTAACTGAGAGGTGACACTTAATTTCCATTTCATGTCCGCACGGTAGTATCTTTTGGACATACTTAGAGCATTTCTTTGTGCTACAATAAAAATCAATCTTGGTAGCATTTCAGAGGGCAAGTATGTCCACACTTCAAAATGGTTTTGCAGTCTGCAGTACATTTGTTGATATCTTTCTCATGGCACTTGACATTTTCTCGATGCCCACAAGGATAGAATATCTTTGGAACTAGCATCTAGCAAGGCTAAAGTTTAGTTTCGCAAGTGTGGCATAAATTTTAACAAAGGTGTCCACAAGGATGATCTCTTTCACAAGGTTTTATGCATTTATAGTTCTCATTAAAATTATAAGCATTTTTTATCATGATTCTTAGTCTTTTTGTCTCCCTCATTTGTAAAAAGATTATGGCAAAGACTTGTGCAACTATGGCCACAATCAAGTCTCATACCACAAATTAGTTAGCATCCCCCTTCTGGCATTTTAGAAAATTCTTAAGGATGTTGTACCTCAGTCACATTTTCATGATTAACACATTTGAATTTTAGACTATTTCCGATAAATTTTTTACTTGCTAGATAGTTAAGAACTTATTCCCAGAGTTAGGTTTATTCATTAAGCTGGTTTTCTTCTTTATCTTTAGAATTCTCAATGTATTTGAAGAGACAGGTAGCATTTCCGAATATATATAGACCATTCTTTGCTCTAGAAAGAGCCACGCACACTCTATTGTTAACTTTAATTAATATTTATAACTTTTAAGTAGCCAATATCGTTCCTTGAATTAGATCTCACTAAGGAAAGCAAAACGATATCACTTTCTTCTCCCTGAAAGTTGTCAACTGTGATAACTTTGATCTACTAGATTTGGGCTTCTTTAGGGAATTTTCTGATTTCATTCTTTATAAAGGCTGATTGATAAATAAATAAACAGTTTTATGCACTATGAGCTAAGTAGAGAGTAAGAATTGTAATCTGGGAGGGCTTATAGTTTTATTATAAGAGATAAAATGCCAGGCCTATTATCATTTAGGCTTCGTATTTATTTTTCTTGGAGAGCATGCCCTCTTCATTTTCTTCTTATTCTTTATGATCTAAGAAGAACACATTATTGCTCGATGAAAAATAGTTGTAGGTTGTTTTATCAATATTAAAAAACCGGCAATAGTCATCATTCCTCTAACTGGTGGATATTTTTCGACACTTTCATCATTCGATAGCTTTGGGTAAATGAACTTGAGCATTTCTGCTATTTCAGGTCTCATTCTTCTCTACTTGAGCAGTGTGACATACTCGAAATCATTATTCACGAGTCTCTCGAACAATAAATAAAAGCAAGGAGAGACTCAGATTATATTCCTTGGCTATTTCATAACTTGCAGGATTTGGTCTAAGCTACTCATGGTCTCCAATTAGAATTAGGTGCTCAGTATTTTTACTCATAGAGGTAAGCAAGTGAGCTTCAAAAACTTCCGCAGCTTCCTCAACTATTACGATTGAAAAATCTTGATTTCTGAGTATACTGCTGTAAACTATTAAACATATAAGTTTAAAATTAACACCAATAATTTCATATAAACAAATTTACTTTGCGCATCCTGTTGTAGTCATAGCTACAACGTCTATTACATATCTAAATTTTGATTTTAGCATTTCTCATTCGAATAAGTAAAAAACAATTTCCTATTATATAATATTTTGACAAGATTTAAACACCTTGCAAAATTAAATTGTAAACATATGTTGTTTTAATCTTGCTATACTTGTTAAATAGCTTTAATTTACGTAAGCAGTTCCATTTCTTTTATGTTCTTGTTTAAACTGTTGAACTGTCGCACTAAATCTTAGAGAGTGTTATCATTTTATAGAGAAAAGGAAGATTCTTAAAACCAATTATTAAGCTGCCATCTTTTTTCCAATGAAAATAATTAGTTTATGATCAATTAATGTGAGATCATAAGGCTCTTTAAATAATTCTTTCTTTTGAGGGATTTTCTTGCCGATAGACACACACTTAGAAAAACTTTAGGCTTCTTTGAAAAAATGGGCATTAACTGTTTAAGGGCTAAAGTATTTCATGATAGCTTCTATTTTAAGATTTATTTATTTGTTCTCTTGTGGCTATTTAGTAAAAATGTTTATGGTAAAATTATACAAAGTCATTAGACTAATTTAAATACATTTTAAGCGCTCTATTAGAAGAGATTTTTTTAATTTAAAATTATATTGGTTAATTATATAAACTCATTCTAGGATTTTTAAAGCTTTTTTTTCTTTAATTGCTAAAAAAAGCAGATTTCTTATGGTGACTATAATCTAATTTTATCAATATTTATTATTCCCTTTTTGTAAATATTATAAGTTTAATAGATAAAATATATTGTTCACCATCCTAATTATCTTCATCCTGGCCATCTAGTTCTCTTTAATTCTAATCATCGAAGTTCATGATTTCATCTTCCTTTTAGAATTAAAACAAAATATCTAATATTCTAAAATTTGCCACTCAGGATTTCATCCCATTTCTTTTTTATAAATTTATCCATATCAACAACTCCTAGCCAAAAAACAATAGCCTCATCTTCATCTTTATCCAATAAAGTATTGGGTAAGTTCTCTAATTACTTCTAAAAGGGTTCGGCTTTTATCTTGTCCTCAGGCTTTGAGTGTTCAAGAATATCTTTAATTTTAAACTTAAAGAAGTATATTAAAAGCAAAAGATAAATTAACTTGAGAATAGACCTAGTTTGTTTAGCTATCTTACTGATTAAAGGCTTGAATTCTTTGTTATTAGATTGACTGATCGTATTCATGATACCCAAATTATTCAGCAAAAATTATCCTTAAGAGGAGTTAATCTACTAAATCAACTTTTTGAGCTCCCTTTAATAAATTAAAAAATAAAAATCCTCAAAGATGACCCATAGCCAAGGGGGTATTAAATTCCTTAATCTTTTATGTACTCTCTCATTTGATGCTTGACTAAATTTTCATCTTTGCATCTCGACCCCAGTCTCAAGAATTTTTTAGAGTGCTTAGAGATTAATGTCAAGAACTAGTCAAGTGCGTGATTCGTATAACAGACGATTAAAATTGGCCCCTTCTACTCTCTCCAGTGACTTTTTAGCTGTAGCATAAGTCTCACAAAATTTTCTCCGATAAAAGTCTTTCCAGTACCTGGAGGTCCCTAAATTAGTGCGAATTCTTTGAAAAAGCACTAGTTTATCGCAATCTCCTAAGATTTGTCCATTTTTGCTAGAGCAACTCCATTCCTAAAGCCTTGAAAATTAAAATTTGAACAAACCCATTATAATCTAGTTCATCTATCTCATCTGCATCCTCATCAGAGTCATAGTATTCTCAGTGCTTAATAAAATATATAGTTAGTTAAGAAGTAAATATGGCTATATTCTAAATATCTATTTAATTAACTATTACATAAGAAACTCATTGATTTCTCTAATAAATATATTTAATGAGATAAATTTGAATGGTTTTCCTAATTTGAAATAGAATTGAATGATAATTATAGCTTATGCCTTTAAATTTATCTCTAAGTAAAAGTGGTTGGAAGATATATTTGGATTATTTTCCAAGCAGATAATCTTGAAGTGGCAATTCTGGCCAAGATGCCATAGTTTGCAGCTTCTTTAACACATGAAAATAAGACTCAAAGTAGGCTTAGGATTCGATTATTTAGAATGATTTATCTCTGTGCTCGTTATAAAAATCCATTATTGCATCAGGATCAACTTAATCTTAAAAATAAATAAAATCTTTATAAGGGAATATCAGAGACACATCGATTTATATGTATCCATAATTTTTAGCTGTATAAGCCATCTCATCCTGAATTCTTCCTAAAATTAAATTGAATAATTATTCCTTAAACTATACAAAAGGTACCAGTCTTAAATCCATCACAACTTATCAAAATAAGAGACCCGTTTAGGAGTCTCTTAGAAGTAGCCCAATTAACAGAGCTGCCTCTACCCTCATGGATCCTAAGCTTTAAATTCAAATTTTCAGATTATCTTGAGATAACTATGCCAACAAACTCAGAGTAAGCAAAAATTTTACAGCTAGCCTACCTCATTTCTTAATTTAGCTATTGCTAATTCTCGCTTGATTTATTATCGAAGAACCTTAAGGCCTATCTAAAGGGGAATATTGCGTCTTCTCTGAGCAACCTGAAAATATAAAATTAAGTCCAAGTAGTCTATAGGATTGTCAAACTTTCCTCCTTTATCAGGTATAGCTCTCAAAAATACTTCCTTTTGTCTAAGCTCCTCTAAAGTTGGAACTATACTTATCTCTGTGAAATTAGTTGGTGGCTTAATTTTATTAGAAAATAATCTAATGAGATCAAATATTTATTAAATAAAATACAAATTTTGTTCTGTTGATTTTTGATATCTTCATCTAGTTATCTTCTTTCAGAGAATGACATTTTTTATACTTAATTTTTGAGTATCTGTTCTTCAATCTTCTGTTTAGATATAAGCTTTTTCTTTTCCTTAAGTTTTTAGAATTCTTTCTCTATTTACTCTAATTTGACTGAATTAACACCCTAAACATTAAAATATTATTTTATCATTATCGTGAAAGGAAACGATATACAGGAAAATAAGATAAAAATATCATTAATTTATATCTGAGAGGGAGTCATCCTTAAAATCCCCCAAACTAGAAATCGGGAATTTTTCAGAAGAGGTTCTAAATTTTTCCACGAGGGTGCTATACTAAAATAGAAATAGAGATAATTAAAAGATGTAATATTTATTATCATGATAAATATACTAATGAGACTTTTAATATCCTCGAGAATTTCTGAAACCTGCTTTTAAGATCTTACTGAAGTAGCTATTGATGGGAAGAATAGGGAACTCAAATTTTGAAGGAAGTTTGAATCAATAAAGCAGCAGAAAATTACATTCAATAAATTTTTAAATCTTGTCTCTGAAGTCAGATAGTTTCTGGGAGCTATCTTAAGATAACTTTACTAGGATTCTTATATAAAGTTATAGCATACTTAAAGTATATAATTTTGTTCTTGACTAAAATAATTTAGCCAATAGTAAGTCTCAAGTGAGAAGCCAGATCCATTTATTGAATCTTGAAGATCCGGATAATTTTAGGACAAGTGTTCCACAATAGCAAAACAGAAATAAATTAAAGCTTGAGAGTTCATAAAGCTAATTTATTGCAAATCTTTAAGTCTCAAAACGTTAGGCTATATAATAAAAAAGTTAGAGCTTTCGTTACCAATTATTTAAAAAGTAAAGTTTTATACTCTGAGGAAGACTGAGTTAATTATTAATTTTAGTGTTGATCTTTTCTTTAATCAAAATTTTGATTAAAGTTTCCTCTCCCACCTCGTCCACCTCTTCCTCCTCTACCTCTTTGCTGTGAATTTTGGCCACCCCTACCTGCTCCATAATTTTTAGTTTAGTTTGAAAATATAAAATAGAATCTTCATCCTGAGTGTACCTTTTTGTGAATTAGTATCCTCTTTTTGGAGGCTATAAAATCTGGTTGTTAATTTAATTAAGCATCTCTTAAGATAATTTTGGGTTTTTAATTTCATAGTGGAGCTTACATTGCCTTGAGAAAATTTGTTGCCCTAATTTTAGTATCATTTGTACATCATTGATTCATGTTTAAATAATTACAATCATAATATGTAGGCAGAAAATGCAGACTCCTAAATTAATTATTAATTCATGAAATATAAAATTTCTGTTTGGCTTTTTAGATTATTATGATTAAAGGGAGTAATGATTTAAAAAAGAGTCTCTTGAACTCCTTTGCTCAATGGAATTATAATTTTTTCTCTTCTGGATGACTTACTTTAATCTCCTCCTCTTAGTCGTTGGATTTTTGATTGAATCCTAAAATTGAAATTAAGTTTGTATTATAAGAATGTCTCATTCACAAGGATTTCAGAGCTAAAGATGGATGAAAATTTACCAGTATAAGATCTCTCCATGGCTTCTGTAAATTTTGAATATCTTTCTTTAGTTATTAAAAATATACAACAGATTTTCTCGATCTATTTATCTATGAGGGTATAATTTTGTTATGCTTTGCTCGTTAGATGGATAAACACTTTGGACATTTGGGATATGTTTCTTAACTTAGACAACATTATTATTTTATGTTAGAATATATCTTTTAATTTGAATTGAATGATATATGATAGATTTATAAATGATTTTTAATAGACTCTATTAATATGAAATATTCTGAAAAATTATAACTTCATATAGTTACTTTAGGTGTCAGCTTACTCTAAATATTAAGCTTAGATTAATGTTATTGTAGTATCAGCATTGATTTAGCGAAATTTTTTTTAAATACAAGTACGTTGACTGGCGGTTGCCTCTACATGATCATCTTTCCGGCTGTGGCTGCTCAAATGCGTGGCAGTTGACTTGTCTGGCTTCAAATCTCTGTGAACTATATTTAATTTAAACCGGTATTCAATTAAAAGTACACTATAATTAAATTTATCAAGCGCCATTTAAAAACATTTGACTAATCGACTAATGGACTAATGGACTAAACGACTAAACGACTAATTTAGTAAGAATCTGAGAGTTTAGATTTAGATTACTAAGACATTGGTAGAATGGCTCGAGAAAATAAGGTGTAAAAATTAGTCAATTAGTCCGTTTTTGGGCAAGAATGAAATGGAATTAATTTATTAGGGCGTGAATTAAACTTAATCTCTGGTTGAATATTTAGAGATATTATGTTTTCAGCTTTGTTTTTTAAAATTTTAAACTGATGGAGTGACTGTTGACCTACGTTAACGGAGAGCCGGCTGAGTTTCCTGATGGAGCGTTCCTGATATAGTGGCCGTTTTTTTAAAAGTTCTATATTCTCGCCGAAATTTAATTGAAAAACCGAATTTTAATAAAATAATTAAGAACATCTCTAAACTTTTAAATTTACCGGATTGTTTATTGGTGGAATGGTTTAAATTCGGGGTACCCATCTCTACGACCGCACCTGAATTTCCACTAACCACTAATCCACCATTCCACCGCCGCTAAACTTAGAGATCAGGTCCACCAGGGTGCCACCGCGGTCCAACATGTACGATTCCCCTCTGAGCGCCAACAGTATCAGGAAGCCGGAGTGTGATCCAGGGCCCAGTGGGGAGTGCCCCAGGGGCGAGGGTTCGAACCCTGCCGGGACCAGAGACGGTGTGCCTGGTGTGAGACGGTGTTTACAGTGAGGACTTGGTAAGGATGAGTAAGCGGCAGGAGCAGTGAGGGACGGTTCTAAGAGGTCCCCGGCAGGGTTCGAACCCTGCCCCCCGGGGGCACTCCGCACTGGCCATGGATCACACTCCGGCTTCCTGATACTGTTGGCGCTCAGAGGCGAGATCGTACACGTTGGGACCGCGGTGGCACCCTGGTGGACCTGATCTCTAAGTTTAGCGGGGGTGGAATGGTGGATTAGTGGATTAGTGGAAATTCAGGGGCGGTCGTAGAGATGGGGACGCCCGAATTTAAACCATTCCACCAATAAACCAATCCGGAAATTTAAAAAAATTTTGAGATGTTTTTAATTATTTTATTAAAATTCGTTTTTCAATTAAATTTCGGCGAGAATATAGAACTTTTAAAAAAACGGCCACTATATCAGGAACGCTCCATCAGGAAACTCAGCCTGCTCTCGTTAACGTAGGTCAACAGTATATCAGTTTAAAATTTAAAAAACAAGCTGAAACAAATATCTTAAAAGAATACTGCTTGATTAAACTGTTATAATTTTAAACAATGGAATCGCGCAACTGTTCATTGGGAGACAAAGGCAGCTCATTTATGCGGAAAGCATTCTTCTTGGCGCTCACCGTAGGCATTTCAAAAGATCAAGCTGCCAAGGTGGAGCGGGACTTGCAGAAAAGATTTCCTGACGTTGAAGAGGTGTCCGTCTTTGAGACCCAGAAGGACGGGCGCAATATTGGCAATATTCCTCAACGAACAATTTGGCCGCAACAAGCAGTACTTCAATAACCCCAATTACTGCGGCAAATAGTTCCTGGACAAGTCCGGCTTTGAATCAAAGGCGATCAGACGGAGCAATCTTACCCAGGCTATAAAATAAAACAGGCCCGTCAGCATTTACACAGGATCGCTCCAAAGATTCTAGAGGCCCTCAAAATTAGCCCCACTGAGCAAAGTATTCCGGGAAGAGTGAAGCTTGATGAAGAGCTGATGGAAGGAGACCCAGTCGTCTAGAAGGTGATCGAGCTCATCAGGTCAGGCAGAGTGCAGAGCTTCCAGGATCTCTTCAATCAGAACTAAGACAATGCTGTGATGTGCGAGATGCTCACGGATCGAAAGAAAAAGCTGGAGACCTTATTTAAGCTCTACAGGAACGCGGGCGCGATACCAGAGCCAAACCTGTCTCACATCGAGGAGCTGCTCTCCTATCTATAGAGAATGAGATTAGTCCGTGGCAAAGATAAATAAGGCAGCTCGATTTCGGCAGAGATTGTTCAGGAGTACTAGCTGCAAGAGGCTCTAGACGCTCTGTATGAGGTGATAGTAAAGCAGAGCAATTCAAAGATGAAGTGTGTTTGGCTGCATGGAGAAAACGGCACCGGGAAAAGTACTTTGGCAGGCCTGATGGCGAAAATCTTCTCGTCAGAAATATTGGAAGAGGTTGCCGAAAGCTTTGCTTTAGATCAGAGAAAGACTGGCTTACCGCCTACTTTGGTATCCTGGATGAAATGAACTCCCTTCTTTTTCGGAACAAAGGGAAGCGAAGATGAAGAGATTCCTTTTGGGGAAAGGGTTTGTGGTCAATTGAAGCATGGAGACGCAGATAAAAAATACCTGAACTGTCGGTTATGGTGACATAAATAAGCGCCACTGAAGAAAAAGGATGAGCTAGATCGAGGGCATTTCTGGCAAGGGTCAAATTTTTGGGAAATGCGCAGGCGCGCAGGATACGTAGCCAAAAAATTCCCCTTTGCCCCAGATGAGCTGGCATAATACTTTGAGGGAAAAATTGATCAGGGAACGGGTCATTTATGGCCAAAGGGGCCCAGACGAAGATGAGCTTGCGGATACTA
>JAJKFJ010022795.1:0-35578 GCA_027382625.1 Tetmemena sp. SeJ-2015
TAAAATTCAGAGAATATGAGACAGACGTCAAGGTCACCTTCCTAGAAGACTTTAGATTGCCTGTTTAGGGTTAAAATTTAGCATGATTATAAGTATTAATAAAGAAATTAATTATACACAACTTATTATCACTTTCTTATCATATTATGGGGTTTTGAATGCCAATTTTTGAATTGCCTTTTATGCTAATTCTGTGAAATTTCAGGAAAATATATTTTTAATAAAAATAGATGTTTTATAAGTTATTCTTTATATTTATTTGCTTCCAGTTTACTAAAAAATTGCGAATTAAATTATCAAAATATAAGCTTTTGATGGAAAATAGTTTCACAAATCAATTTATTCTTTTCAAATTGATAAATTTTATAATAATTTTAAATAATAAGCTATTCCTTTGAAGATAGAGAATTATTTTAAATATAAATTTATTTAGAAATACATATAGGTATCAGACTAATAATAGAGTTGCCTATCCTTTATAAGCAAGGAAAATTATAGAAATCTGTCTGAACTCGACTTGAATACAAAAATCTCTCCCTAAGAACTCTAAATGATTTTAATTTTCAAATAAAAAAATTAATGAGATTTATCTGCATAAAACTTTCAAATAATCTTCATATTTCAAAACAAGATAAAATATATAAATTAAATAGTACTTCTTTATAGAGATAATTTTTTTATTCTCATTTTGAAAAATGAAGCAATTCTTTTAAATCAATACTTTGTTTTTATAAATCAGAAACAAATTTAAAGATATTTTATGTTTTAATATGAGAAATGATTTTTAAAGCGAATCTTAAAATCCTAAGACTATAGAAGTTTTTTTTAATTTAAGTTCTTTCAAGTACACCCAATCCTCAAAGAGAAAGCCGCCAATAATCTTTTTACAGATTTTATTAATTTTTAAATCTATGTAAATAAAAGCCCACAAAAAAAGTTAACTACTTGGAAAAAGCAATCAAAGAAAACAAAGGAATCTAATATATATAATTTATTTTTCAATTTTAAATTTTAATAGTCACTGCTGCAGCTTTCATTGACTTTTGAAAGTAAATTTGACTTTCTTGTAAATGATTACTTGTACGATTTAAAAATCTTAAAAATTTGTCAATATAATACTCAAACTCAGATAAGAATAGTATTGTTGAGGTTTTGAATACTACTTTTAAAATGAAAAATTTAGAGTTCCTATCTATTAAGAGAAAACAGAATAAAGTCGAGTATGGGGAGACAATATTTCTCATTTAAGAAGTTTAGCTCTTGCTTTAGACACTTTCACAAATTATTAAAACATTTTCAGTGCTTTAAAATAAAAAAAAATTAGTCCAAGTTAAATACTATTCAACTTTGATTTTCTTATTTAATTAAAATTATACTAAACTCGCCAGTGCTTTCTAAGGTAACAATAAGTATAGGTATAATACAATTCGGTAATTTAGGATATCTTATTTCTTTTTAAAAAATCTAGAAACTCAAATAAGTTGACTATTATTTTAGAGGAGCATGCTTCGCAGTCTCATTTGTGTTTTAAATTCTTTTTTTATTTTACACTTCTTATTTTTTGTGTTCCTCTCTCTGCCTCAAAACCCTGTTTTTAATGTTGAAGAAAATCTATACTATGTCTTTAAACTTACTTCGATTTCTGTTATGAAGTTATCATTTTCTCAGTTGACAGCATTGTGAATCAATAATGCTCCGAGAATGAAAGAATGAAACTCTAAATGTGTGCTTGCGTTATAAATCTCCATTTGTAAGGACTGATTATTACCCAATAAAAAAATTATAACCTGGCTTATACATGATCTAAACAAAAAAAACTAATTATCATAATTATTGCAAATTTAAATGGCTTACTTAAGCATAATTAGCTATTAGAATGGCTCTTCACTTTTCAGTGAGAATATTTCTCAATTCCATTTCTTCTTCTTTTTCTATAATGTTTATTTATTGAATAAATTAAGTTATATATATTCTCTTTTAATCTAATATCGAGCTGTTACCTCGACTTAGAAAAATCATATATTATTTAAAATTATAAATTACTTATCGCTGAATCGTATTTAACCTATATTACTCTTCTTAAACTTACAGGCAAGCAAATTAAGCATACTTGAGAGAAATTTAGAAATAAATGAGGACTTATTTTGAAAAAATTAGAGCAGCTTTGAAGAGGAATTAAAAATTCTTAACTTTAATAATTGACCTTTTAGAATTTAAGCTACCTAAAGAGAGGGAAGATATTCAAGGCCAAGAATTAGAAATTATAGATATAGAATGAAGAATTTTGGAGAGGACGGAAGAACGCTTCCATTAATGTTTTGATTAAAAATACTTGAAAACATTCTGATTAGCCAAAATTCTTTAAAAGTATGATGATTTGGCTTTTATATTTCTTGATGGTCTAAATTTATGATTTCAGATATCTTTTTGAATTTATATTTTTAATGAATATGTATAATTTTGATGATAAGGTTGAAGTTTTTGTACATTTTCTCTAAAAATAATTAATTTTTGTGCAACTTAATATCCAGTTATTTCAAAAGATAGAATGCAATATTTTTAATTTTCGAGCGACAAGGATAAATATATCACCTAATTACCTAATAATTTTATTTACTATTCTAAAAAAGTAAATAGACTTGGGAAGTTTAATAAAATTATTAAAGAGCCTTTATCTTTATTCAAATACAACTAATTATCTAATATTTGAACTTTACTTGTCAGATTACTCTTTAATAAATATAATAAATGTTAGTTTGAATTAGTTAAATAATGAAGGTGCGATTTCAATTAAGCTTAAACAAGCCATTAATTTTTAAATCGATTCTTTTATAGATATAGTAGGAATTTTAATTAAAATCGATGATTGGTTAAAATAATAAATGGAGACTTGCAGCTTCGTGTCAGTTGAAATCGCAGATTCACCCTTCGATCTGCAGCTTGTTCGATAGCATATTAAAAATTAATATGAGTTTCTTCTTTAATTCATCTTCGTAGCTCCTCTCAGCAGTGAGATATGACTCACGCACTCTTCTTCATAATCTTCATCGTTTTCTTTCAAACTTGTGTCGCTTATAATTTTTTACTGAGCGCGTCCACACAAAAGTTGCAAGGATATAAAGTTCTTATAATTTGATGCTGAATCGAATGGTGTAATAATTATTCAAATTGGACACACTTCAACTGTCACTCATTTATTCCATTTTAATTTAATATCTAATTTAATTCTCTTTTTTATTAAATTTTCAGCTATATTATTATTTCACTATAAGTTTTAATTTAAAATCCTAAAGATGTGAACTCATGAATTTTGAATTTCAAGGTAAGTGTAAAGCCAAAATTTATTAGAATTTTTGGTATTTTTTTAAAAATCAATTTGAATTTAAAAATTTTTTTAAATTATAACCATAAAAAGAAGACAGAAAGACTTTAGTCCCCTACCAGAATTAATAGTCATATTTTAATTCATGATAAAATATATTTTTTATTTTTGAAAAATAAGCCTTTAAAAATTAAAAAGAATTCAACATTTGAAATAAACATTAAGATATTTTAATTAATCTTATTTTTAAAACAGAAATCAAAATATTCACATTAAACTATGATTTTATATTTAATCTATATTTAAAACTAAATTTAACTTTATACTCAAAAAATTATTCGAGTTCTATTATCCTACATTCACTTTATATATTGCAGAGGATATTAATTTCTCTAAAAATAATTTTAATGAAAATAAATCTTTATTACCAATTTTATTAAAAACAATAATTCAAAAGTAATTGTTTAATTGAATTTTTTTAATTAATTTCATAATATTGAATTTGTTCCTTGCTGTGATAAAAAAAATTCGGTTTGGCGATGTCTGGTAGGTCAGCTTTATATCATTAATCCGCCTCCACCTAATCGCATTTTTCATAATTTAGGCAATCTAGTTTAGATATAAGTGGTTTAATAGATTAAAGTAATTAATTTAAAAGTGCTCAGGTAAAGGTGAGCCTTGAAAATTTGCTTACTCATCAAAATTGCATTTCTGAACTAAGGTCAAAGATAGAAAATTTCTTTCTTCATAGAGTAAGGCCGAAAAGGAGGAATGATCGTGATTCAAATCTCTCAGGCAATTCAATCTTTTAGTACTGATTTGAAGTCTCTTTCAGAAATTCGTATTTCAGGCAGAGCGCCTATTTTACTGCACATTGTCATCTTTTTAAAAAGAAAATTTTATTTCAATTTTTTTAGTGAAGTTTAGTTTCCTTAACCGGGGGGTGGTTTAAACCTTTTCCCAGATCTAGTTAAATTTGGTGTGCATTAGTCACTGATGACGTCACTTATTCGAAAGAGGTGGTTATTTTAATTGCGCAAGAGTGTTTTAGTTCCTAATGAGGTTACTCATTTATCTAATAGGAAATTAAATTTATTAGTCAAATATCTAATAAATCATAAATGGAGTCTGCTGAATCTACATTAAATGAAACAACATATTCAAGTTGCTTTACACTTAGCTCAACTTTGAAACTGTCTAAATACTTGTTCTATGATATCCTAAAATAAAAATATACTTTATCTTATTTTAAATCCTTTCATTCGCATTTTAGGGCTATTCTGTTAAACTTTCAATGAAATTACTGAGCAAGCAGACTAACTGGCTTTTGAAAAATGATAATGAAATAATAGAATTGGTTTGTGTTGATCTTGGCAAGAAAAGAAAGGTGACTTTCCAAAATCAAGACAACTTTCTTTTTTCTTACTAGCAATATCTGCAGACTGGTCGCTCTAATATCTTTAACAAGCAAAACGTGTTGATTCAATTTTCCACATTTAAATTAAAATGATTAAATGATTCGAGTAAAAGTCAAACAAGAAATATTTATAAATGAAAATCGACCTACACTTGAAAAATTAGCTAAATTGATAAGAGCAAAGCCTGAAAGAAAAATAAAAGTCCAAAGATTCGAAATTAGGCTTGAAAAAGATCTGATGGAGGAGCTTTTCTTTAATAACACTTAACTTATTGACCTTCTCAACTTAGTCTTCTATGATCTTTTATAATTAAAATAATTATGTCAAAGACTTATTAAAATAAATACTATAAAAGCTAGATACTCAATAAAGTAACCTATTATAATTTTAACACTTCAATCTAACTTGGCTAAAATTGAACAATTGATAAAGAGAAATAAGTGAAGTGAATCGTTGGTTATAAGATTAAGAATTTATTTGTCTTTAAGTAAAGGTTAGAGTCAATGATAATGTTTTCAGGTTTGAGAAGAAAAGTAGGGTATGATAAATTTTAATTATTAAATAGGAAAAGATTAAGCTTTAATAAAATTTAGACACCCCATTGGTTAAGCACTGATCTCTACAGAGAAATCCAATTAAACCTTAGAGTTTTAATTATAGCTCTAAATTATATTGTCAAACACCAATCAATATTAGTTTTAATCTCGATTAGTCAATCAGTGATCTTTAATCATTTTAGTCTTAATCACATCTCTTATTAAGAATTAGGCTTTGATCTTATTCTTGCAATCTAAGATACACTTCACTTATTTCTCTTTCATTTTTAGAAAGAAAAAATATTTTGGCAAAAAATAAGAAAAACTAAAAAATATTTTTATCATTGCTTTAAATTTCTTCAAGATATGAAATTAAAACACTTAATTTTTCCCAATTATATTTTGCTAATAATTGAAACTCTGCAGTAAGTAGTTTTATTAAAATGTAATATGACTTTTCTGTCTTAAGATAAATAAATCATTAATTTCCTTCTCTAAAATATATTGGAAATAAAATTTATTCTTGAATCTTTATAATGGCTTAATTATAATTACTGCTAATACTTATTTTCTATATTTTTCTTAAACTATAAATAATTTGATTTTTATATTTATCATTATATTTTAAATATCTCTTTTAGGGGATAGAGGTTTTGATGGCTTTTCAGCACAATCTTTTAGGATAGAGGTTGATGCAGCACAATCATTTTAATTTTATTTAAATTTAGGAGAAATAATTTTGTTAATTAAATTTCTTTCTCTCTTAATAACCATTAAAATACTTTAAAGAAAATAAAACTTTGAACTATAGCATCAAGTGCTAAATTTTGCATAATCTAGGATGGTTGCTACTTCTATTAGGAGAAATAATTATTGATATATTCAAAAAACTTAGATCTTTATGATATTTGGTCAGGTAAAAAAATAATCTTAGCTAAACTTTAAGATTTGAGTATTTATTTG
Source organism: Tetmemena sp. SeJ-2015 (assembly GCA_027382625.1). NCBI lineage: Eukaryota > Ciliophora > Spirotrichea > Sporadotrichida > Oxytrichidae > Tetmemena > Tetmemena sp. SeJ-2015. The sequence continues at coordinate 6,240 of JAJKFJ010022795.1, forward strand.
TTGTATCTTCTATAAAACTTTTAAAATCATTCTACAAATTTGTTGTTAGATATTAAATTAATTTGAATGCTAGTTTAAATAAATTGTGGTCAATTATTTTTATCATTATCTAATTTGTATCTTTAATTTATAATGTTTAATATATAAATTTGCTCGGGATCAAACAAAGAACAAAATATCTTTGGATAAATTAATTTAAAATGCTGCATCTAAAATCATCAGATATGAGCAACAATTTTGCAATTTCTATAAAGTTTGATTATTTTTTATAGATCCATAATTTACTATATTTTTAAATTTATTTTTACCTTCATATAAAAATCTATTTGAGTTTAAGGAAAACTTTGTAAAAATCTTCTTTTTTTTTAAAAATATAAAAGTGCATTTAAATGACTATTAGCTTAAGTAATTTTAAAATCCCTTTTCCTTCAAGTTAAATTATAACGAATAAAAAATGGAGATTAAATTAAATTATGAATTATAAAAATAAATAACTAAAAGAAAAGTAAGAAGGAGAATCAAAAATATTTATTAAAGCATAAATATAGAGTTTTAGTATACAATTAAAAAAATTTATCACTAAGGGTAGGCAAATTTCTAGACTAGGGAATGTACAATTTTTCAACCAAAATATTACCTCCTCAAAAATAAAAAGATTCAGCAATTGAAGAAAGTGGAAAATAATATGAATATAAATAATTTAAAGCATTTTAATAAAAAAAGATCTCAATAATTATATTTATCATTCTTATAATTTAGAAAAGTAATCGAAATTTAAATCACTTATAAGCTAAATTTCAAATATGGATTATGAAATTATTATGATAGCTTGAAAATTTTCAATTTTGATTTCTATTAAAAAAATATTAAAACCTTTTTGCAAAATTATTATCGTTAAAGTATAATCTCATTTTTTAAAAATTATCTTAAAAATTCTTTTCTTAATAAAATTATTTTATAGTTCCCCTAAACAAAGGTTCGGTTTTACAGAACTAGCACTGATCAAGAAATTTAGTATTAAATTCTTTAATTTATTGGAGTAAGGAAGTGATTGGTCGAATACTTCCATATTTATATTTTTTTATATTTAAGCAATCTAATTATCAGTCTCAAAGATATTCAATACATCCATGAGAACTAAACATTAATCTATTTTTTACTTTTAAAAATAATTACTATAGAGAAGATAGAATAAGGTTATCAAAGTACTTTAGATGAATTCTTAATGAGATTTATAATGAAATGTGAGCTAATAATTAATTAAACTTTAGTTTCGTTTATTAATTATATGGGTTTCTTCATCTTTTGAGACAAGAAGTACTCTTTTCTTGAGAAATCTATTTTTCATATATATACCCATCTTTCTTTATCCTTATAAATATTTCCTCTCGATCTTCTTTAAGGTATAGTTAGCACTTTTGATATATTATTATAATATTATTAAATAGATAGTAAGTTTAAATATCCAGAGTCTTCTAAGTAATTTGAATTATATATTGCTTTCTGAATAAATAAATAAATATAACTGCCGTCCTGATCTCTAAAGTTCCTAGCTTAATAATTTTTTAAGGATTTTTCTCGATTTAAATACATTTTTGCACTTTTAAGGTACCTGATCATCAAACTGTTTACGACCTCGCTAAAAGTTTTGCAGGGTCCTAAGTCTCCACTAGTCAAAAAAGTGGCAGTTTGCTTAATCAATACTACTTCTGAAATAATAGAAGAAGTATCCGACCAGAATCAGCGAACAATAATTAAGAGAATTACAAAATGCGATGCTCTATTATCCCACAAAAGATTTCTTGACTTTTGAATGAAAAACTTTTAATCGCAGTGCAGTTTTAAAATATAGGTAAGTAACTTATCATTTTAATAAGTATTTGCGGTTACCTTATTTTATCGTCCATATATAGGATGAATATGAATCAGTGATTGCAGATGTAATTTTACAAATACAAGAAAGGCTATTCAGAGTGTACTGGACAGGTATTTTATTTTAATCACTTCAATCCTATTTAGGAAACATCAAATTTATTAAAGGATTTCTTTCTTGTAATCCTACAAGATTAGTCTTATTTTTAGTTTGAATAACATGTAGTTGATAATCTCAGCTTATAGCTTTCCTTTTTTGAGACTTTACTTTCTTATATAATTCGAGACGGCAAAGCATTTGACTCTTGAAATGAGATAGCGTCCTTGAAACTAACTTAAGTTTCATCTTTAATTCTCAAAGCATCGATACTATTTTAAAAGTCTATACTAGAATAAGGGTGATGTTTAATTATTCGCTAAACTTATTATTATTTACTTACAACATCATAAGTCTTTTTAAAGGTTTACTTTCAATGGAAATTGAAACTACCATTCACACGACTCTAAGGTGCTTTTGTTTTCTTCAGTCATGGCTTTCATTTTCTCTAGTTTATTTCTAAAATTATTAATTTAAATTACTTTGATAATTTCAACCGTCTCTAGCTCTATTAATAAATTTATTTTAAAAATCATTTTCAATTATCTCATAATATCTTCCCTGTATTAAGCTTTAAGTTTGGGAAAGATTTATTTAGAATATTGAAAATACTAAAACTCTCTAGATATAAATCGCAAACTAGCCAAGACTAGAGCAAGAGAAAGTTATAATTATCATTGGAAATATATTTTTATCGCTTAATGTATAATTTATAATAAAAAAGGATTGAAAAATTTGGAGGGGGACGGAAGTGCAGACCCCGCAAAAATGAACAAAATGTAAAAAAATGCCAAAGAATTAAGTGATTCTGCCTTTTAAATTTTCCAAGAGAGTCAGTTTAACAAATTTCATATTTTTATGATATGATCTATTGATATTATTGATTGAATTTAATATTCATGACTGATTAATGTTGTGATTGTATTTTATTCCTCGAAAATAGCTGAGTATCATTTCTAGATTCTATATTTAAACTATGAATTGTTATGATTATTCTTTAAATGATTCATATTATTGTAACATTCGAAAATATATTATAGAGTTAACCAATAAGTTTGCAGCAGTGATTGTATGTAATTTTAGATATAGTAATTCTTGGCTATTATATTTAAACTTGTCAGATCCTTAATTAAATAATATTCAAGTTAAGAATGAAAAAAATTGTGAAATGAACTAAATCACATTTATAAAACTGTAGGGCGAATCATAATTAATATATAAATTAATTCTAGTATCTTCATAAGACTTTAGATTCATGAGTAAATAGAGATCGAAAATAATTTTAAGGTCATTTCATAAATTTTGACCCTTATGGAAATTTTGAAAGCTAAAACTTCATAATTTTTTTGCATTTTTAAACGATTTTGGCCTATATCAACGTTTTTTCCTAAATTTTGATAATAAAAAGTGGTGTAGAGAGTGCACTTCCGTCTCCCCCCCAAAATTTAATAGAAAGTAATGATTCATTATTTTAATGAAGTACCTAAAAGACTATTACTCATTTTTTTAAAAGAAATACCAAAGAATCCTAAACTTAATAAAGTGATTTAGTTAGCTATATATATTGAGGATTTTAAAAGGAAGATAATCGATATTTTTATAATTTTTTAGGGCAAATTAGCAATCAATTTGTTAATTTAAAATTTCTTTTTAGAAAAAGATATTTCTTTTAATACTACTTCTTCTAATCTTAATCATGAAACATAAAATATAAATTGTATTTTATTTGGATATAACCTCATTTTCTCAGATTTGTAATTATTAAATAGCATTTCTTCTTATCTAAAAAATCAATTTATCTATATTTTTAAAGTTGTTCTAAACTACACAGAATTTCTTGAATTGCTTTCAAGATTTCTCTCAGACATAAAAAACAAGACTTGCTTCAAAACCCTCATTTTGGTTTCAAAACAAGACTCTAATGCATAAGAAGAAAAAGAGTTTCTCAAAATCTGTCAAGATAAAAAAATTATTAGAATATTTTATCATTAAAAAAATTAAGATTCTCTCAAACAAGTTTTACTAAATGGCAACTTGTAGAAATTTTAAATAAGAGGTTTCAAAAATCAATCTATTATAGACATATTAAAGCAGCTTTCTGCTAAGGGATCTATTGGAACTCTGCATATAAATTCATAAGGAGATTAATTACTCATGAATTAAAAGTTTCCTGAAGCTTAAAAATCAATTTAAGTAATTATAATTTTTTAAAAAAAAATAAAATTATTATTTTCTTTTCTATTCTATTCTATTAATCTTATTGCAGAATATAATTGTTAGAATATAGAGATTATTTTCAATTTCGTACTTCATTTTTTAAGAACTTTTCTTTTCATAATTCTTTTATCTTTTAAATTGAACTTAATTTACTATAACTTTGTAGCTATTTCAAATTTTATAATTTGATTATAAAATATTTAATTTATTGATAACGTCTCTTTTGATAAAAATTCATAAAATTAACTACAAATATTATATGAATTCATAAATTTATAAGTTACTTAATAAGAACATTACTAAAATAGAATAGAAGTCTTTTAACTTATTACCATCAAAGTGAATGTGATATAGAGAGTTGTTTATAGAATGAATTAAAGTGAACACAGAAGAAAAGATAAATAAAACTCAACAAATTGGATACTTATGCTATTAATATCATTAGTACTAAGGTTTTATTGAGTTATAAATAATATGAAAATATAGGATAGAGCTAGGGTTTATTAAGCAGGACTCTTTGTATTAGTTAGGGTTATATCATATCAAGTTTTTTTTAAAAGTATCTTTTATGTGCCACCTAATTAAAGAATTCTTTTCGATCTAGCTAAAGTTCAGTTAATTTATTCATTTTCATTTTTAGCCAATACTTTATGTTTTTTGGGGTCTGCTAGATAGTAAATTCTCAAAGCTAGATGCGAGTCTCTTTATCTCACTATTAATGTGACATCAGACGTGTGGGTTTTCATGTGACGTGGCACAACTGATCAACGAGTTACGCCTGTGAATTAACTTAAAATCAATTAAGTTATTATATGCCCTAGTTAGGGATGCTTAATCCTAATTAATTATTATTAAAAATGTGACATCAGAGGACAATATTTTTCAGAACAATAGAGATTTCTGGTTATTAGCTTTTTATTAATTTATTGTCAATTTACGAAACAATTCGGAAATTAATTTAAAATATAAGTTTTTAAAAGAATAAAGTTTCTTGTTAACTCAATAAATTTTTATAAAATTTATAGAAACTTTTTAAAAAAACTTTTTTTTTTAATTTAAAAAATCATATATTCTTTTCTGAGTTTATCTTTTAAACAAGCAAAATTATAGAAATCTGGTTGAATTAGACTTGAACACAAAACTCTCTTCTAAAGAACTCTAAAAGATCTCATTTAAATTATTTAAATAATTTATAAAGGTGATAATTCAGCATTAATTTTTTCACATATTCTTTATAAAAAATCATATTTACGCAAGATTAATTTTTTCATTTTCAAAAATTAAGAATTTTATAATTTCGTATTAGTCTATAGTTTTATTATTTTTTAATTAAGCAGAATTTTAAGACATTTATATTGATAAATGATCTTTAAAATGAATCTTCGAGTCCTAGTACTTTAGAAGTATTATTTTAATTAAGCTCATTAACAAAAATCCTAGCATAGCTTTGAAATCTGACTAGAATCTTTATAAAGATTTTAAAATTATTTTAATTTAAATCAAAAAAAGCAAAATAAAAAAGGAAACTATTTAGTTAAAGCAATAAAAGAAAACAAAGGAATCTAATATTTATATTAAAAATTATTTTATTTATTGTATAATTTAATAGTCACTGCAGCAGCTTTCATTGACTTTTGACAATAAATTTGACTTTCTAGAATATGATTGCCTTTTGCTATTTACAAATCTTAAAAATCTGTCAATAGAATACTTAAACTAAGAATAGAATAGCATAATTGAAATTTTTAATACTGCTTTTAAAATGAAAAACTTAGAGTTCCTATCGATAAACTAGAAAATACATGATTTTTAAGAGGACGGAGATAACAACTCTCATTTAAGAAGTTTAGCTCTTGCATTAGACTCTTTCAAAAATTATTAAAACATTTTAAGTGCTTTAAAATAATTAAATTAGTCCAAGTTAAATACTATCCAACTTATAGTTGGTTTTATGAGTAATGAATGTTTAATCATTATCACAAATTAATTAATCAAAAGTATTGCGACTCACACATTTGATGGAAGCCACACGAGATATCATAATCGCAAAAAGAATCTGACCGAGTTCATCCAGGATCGTGATCATTTCGACAATATTTCGGGCCCTGAACGCTTCACTTCCATTATAGTCCTCATAACCTACCTGATTAGTATATGCAGTCCGAGTCCCATCAGCAAACCCAAAAGAGGTTGTCGACTGAATAGAATCAGGGCCACTCTGTCGATGGAGCAGCAGTTACTTCCCAACTTGCTATGCTATAGGAGAATGAGCAGTGATAAAAAATCCATTTCAGCTACAACCTATAGTCGGGAAAAGAACTGGCATCTGTGCAAGCACTGTTAATATGATCGTTTAGAGGTGACCCGCAACTACTTTTTCTATGGGTCGAGGAGATCCAACTGCAGAGGCTAACGGAAATCCCCAGTGAGATCAAGGCCGCATCAGCTCGGCCAAGCACCTACTTGAGATGCCAACTTGACCCTTAAGGAGCGCATTGACTATTACTAAGCCCGCTTCGGGGCACCCAGAGTTCCAGGAAACGCTGGTAAAGCTTTTCCATCGTAGCAAGTATAGTTCCAGTCTGGCGGAAGAGAGAGAGGCAGCTTCAAGAGAAGCAACAGGCGTTCGCCATGACCATCGCACGGTAAATATTCACGGGCCGCGAGATCATCTAAATCGGCGAGCCCTAAGTCAGCAGGTGGCACACCATGAGAAAGGCCTGGCTCAAACGCTCCAAAACTATTACAATATCAAACAGCAGAGGCAGCTCAGCCATCATTAAAGGAGTAATCAGCAGCAAGCGCGGACAGCCCACATTTTCTTCTTCTCGTTGAGCAATAACCTCAGCCACTCCACCTTATTCATGCATGGCCTCCTATAGCAGGCTCACACCAATAGCATCATTTCATGGTAAATATCAGCATCCACAAGGGCTTCAAGGTCAGGGACCTCTTCATCTATTGGCAGATATTATAGTGCCTACCTTTATTCAGCTGTGCCCTCAACACTATCGAGTGACTCTGGGCGGTTCTGAGGCTGGAGTGCGCCTCCATGTGTTCCTCTGTGTGCCAGCCAAGACAAGTACCCAGCAAACCTCGTCCATCAGCAGAGTCAGCTCTTGGTGGATAATGATAACCTTAAGATAATCCAACTGGCTAACTCACACATAAAGTCACTCATTCATTGCCTGCGCGCCCACCTCTCCTGAGTTATTTTTTGGAAGAGTTTGCTGCATTCGCTAATGAGCACATTGACCTCAGACCAGCCGAACACCGCTCCGAAGAGATGCTTGCCACCTGACCGCTGCTTCTTGCCCTTACTTCGTCCCTCCATCGACCTCTTCTCCTTCTCCATCAACTTCTCGAGCTTGGACCTATGGTCCTTGAAGTTGAGGAGCAATACGGACTGCTTGGTCGTGCTGAGGAAGGAGAGCTGCTGCGACTTCAACTTAGTATTTGATATGGGCAGTTCTTAAAGGAAGCTCCCTTACAGATCTACAATCTTATGGCTCGGCCTAGTTGTAGTCTTGAGAGGAAGATCGCACCCTTTCTTCAAGATCTCGTCCGCCGGCCTGAACGTTGAAGGCATAGCTAACATCCTCACTCTATCTGGAATGTGCCTCTCTTCCATGCCGAAACTCCCTAGACTTTCAAGGCAACCTCCTAGATCTTCGCAAATAGTAAATTCAAAGCAGTTGGCCTTGGGTAAGGCTGCAGTCTGGCCTCTTTGATTGTTACACACTAGACCCTGCCTTCGATGACGTGGAGCAGATACTCCTCCCTTTTCGCGATTGATTTGAGAAGTAAGTGGAACCACTAAGCGACTTTGCCAAGAGCCTCCTTGAGCTATGACTCGCTTCTCTTAATAGAGGCCTTTAAATCATTGAATATGTAGTAAAGGAATACGCGAGATCTTGGCGTTGCAGCCATTAAAGTTGGGTTTATCAGATAGACACCTCTTCTTCATGAGACCTCCTCTTGAGTTCCTCCGTACTGGCATGTGAGATCCTACAGCACTCACCTTATAGACTGCCGCAGTCATTATCAGTTACCCCTAGGAGTACATATGAGGTTTGAGCTTCCTTGACTCATCGTCGTTGCTAGATTTCAGCCTTTGGTGCAGCGAGCCGTAGTTTGTCCAAAAATGAAAGAGGCCTCTTCGCTTCATTCAACTTGCCATCCTCTTGTGAGTATCTGAGCAAATTTTGCAAAGAGTAGAATATCGCTTTTGAAAAAGATGATAGGGCTGCGAGAACTTGACATAGTTCTCAACCTCTGCATTGCAAAGGTTTGGAATGAGGAGTTTGTATGGGAGAGCTGAGCCTGCGACTTGAACTTTTAGGATATTAAGGACTCGATTATTCCCTCCTACATGTCAATCTGGCTCTCTTTTGTCACTGAGAATTCATGAGCTCTTCCCAACATCGCTAGGCAATTGTGTGCTCACTTTGTGAGACTTTAGGATTTCTCCACGATGCCGTGGACCTTGCCAAGCTTGGATATTTGGCTTTATGATTGGCTTGAGCACAAAAGGAATCGTTGATAGTGCACTTCGCAATCGAGGGGAGTCTTGAAGAGGATGACTAAACCAGCAGCTGCGATAAGTTGAACCCTGATCTACCCTCAAAGATTGCTGAAGGGATTTCGGATGCGTGTCGAGATTGGCTATGGACCGAGGAGTAAGACACTTCTGAGCCCTTAAAGGTGGGTAGATCTGCGAAGCATCGGTTGTATGGAGTCTGGCTTTACATTCGAAAGGGCATATCTTGTTGTCCTTGAGGATAACATTACGGTAAAAATGGTTCCGAATGGTTGACATCTGACTGTGAGCTTAATTCTAGGCCAACTCAACTGCTAACACAAGAATGGTAGGACCTGGGGTGACCTTTTCCTGGGTTAAACATGGGCTTAGGTGGCTTAGAGAGTGTGGGTGCACGAGTTCCCATAGTGACTGCGATCAATAAATTAAAACAATTAAGGGACTTGGCAATCGAATCACATTTAATTAAGACCCCAAAAAAGCTTAGTGTGGATAATCGTAACTACTACTTCTACTTCTATTTTGGAGGACCTCAAACCGGCCAGAATCAAAATTAAGATAAGGTCTTCATCTTGGATTAAAATAAACATTCTTCCCAATAATAATATAAACCCGCTATTAGTTTTAAATTTTTATTCAAAAATTATAATTAACTCGTTAATTCCTTCTCAACTTCCTTTCATTAGTACGCATACCATTTTCTTAAAGGACAAAATTTAACTAAGATAAAAGAGGTCAAAAATGAAATGAAGGTTAATTTTGAAAAAATAAAAGCATCTTTGAAGAGGAATTAAATGTTCTTAACTTTAATTATGAAACTTGAAGAATTTAAAGATCCTTTAGAAACAGAAGATATTCATGGTGAAGAAATAGAGATTGTAGATTTAAAATGAAAAATTTGGGAGGAAACGGAATGACGACTTCTTGAGTAATTAGTTTCAAAATATTAGAAAAACATTCTTATTGGCAGAAATCGTCAAATTAAATGATTTGGCTTTTAAAATTTCCTTGAAGGTCAATATTTATGATTTCAGATATTATTTACATGATTTATTTTTTATTTATTAAGTTTAATTTTAATGTTGCATTGAAGTTTCTTGGACATTTGCTCTTTTAATCAAAGAGTTATATTTGTGTATTCCAATATCCAGCTACTTCACTTAATTACCTCAGAATTTTAATTACTATTCTAAAAATAGGATATATACTTGCACTAAAGGACTATTACAGAGCCCTTAACCTTTCTTTAACAGAGTTAAAAATCAAATACTGCTAAAACCCCAATTACCCAAGGTGAGTGATTGAGTTAAGGTATGAGAAATGTGCAGAGTTAATTACACGTGAAAATGATCAATAGAGTCGTTTGACCTGATCCCTCTATCCAAGCCAGATCTGAAAAATGGCGAGCTCCACTCTGATGGAACCATTGATCCCAATCTTATCTCATATGTTCTCTCTGCTTTCTCGCTCTTCGCCACCGCCAATTGCTGTTTAGCTCTCAATTTCTATCTTCAGGTCCCGCATTGACTGACCTGACAGGGTTCCTCCCTGATGTGAAGTAGTTGATGCATGCCGAGAGCGTAATAGCATTCTTGGTTGTGAATGAGCGATAGCCATATTTGCCGAGCCTCCCCTTATATTATTAACTTATATAATTATAATGTCTAATTCAAACGGGTTGGCATGAAAGCAGAGAGAGATATATAAGAGATGCGATATGGTTTCCATCTTAAGAGCTCGACCCATCCAGATCTGTAGTTCTCGAGGGTAGAGAAGATGCATGATCAAAGGAACTCCGCTGATGGATTTTCTTTTCTCTTCCAACTCATCACTCCTCACACTCCATGAGAGCCGCCGCTTTCTCAAGAGCAAGAAGCGCACTCCTCCACTCGCGCAGAGGACTATGGCCAGTCTCCCCAGCTTATCTGCTCCTCAAGACAGCATGCGCGACACCTCTCTCACAAGTCTCCGGCTCCCACTTCGTTGACATGGCCATGCGGATCTCGCCAGACTTGCAGAATGTCTCCCTCCTCACAACTCCGAGCCGCTATCAATCTCAGTGCTGTATGAAGTGACTCCTCGGCAGACATTCCTCCATCTTCGAGCACCTCCGGCTCGCCAAGCGCGTGATTGGGTAACACCATGGCGCGGCACTTCTCCTAGGCTCTCCTTCTAACGGCGGTTGGTTAGTCCGGCTAGCTTTTCTCCCTCATCTCCCCGGACTAGCTCCAGTGACCCGGGTATAGGCGAGCCTGCCAATCACAGCTTTAAGAGATCCTTGTCTATGAGATGAGCCAGTGAACTTATGTTCAGCGCAGTCATGCTGAAGCATACGTCCTAGCCATACAGTATAGGGAGGAAATTTCCTGGGGTGATGATGATATTCAAGCTATCTCCTTTGAGAAGAGAATAAGTAAACTCCTTGATATCAAGATCACCATCTCCTCGATTCATCTCATTTTGGCAAAGGCTTTGTTCTAGCCGCTATGAGTTGGCACAACTCTGCCAGCTCATCTAAGAGATATGCTGGGGGATCCCAAGCTTGCGGCTGTCGAATCTCCTCTCCTTCAAGCGGGCTACATGCCGCAAATGAGATGGTGAGGATCTCCTAGGCCTCTCCCACTCGACTCAGCCCGTCTCTGCTTCTGGTGCGCGATGAGTTCAATTAAGCTTTCCAGAGGGCTTTCGGGAATAACGGGGGCATATGTACGTGGCTCACGCCGAAGCGGCCACCAATCTTCGAGCCATCAGCGTTAGTTAAGCTGTTGCGGATGCTCAAGGCCTCCCAGGGCTCAATCGCTGCTCCTTGGCTCCATCCTTACCAAATGGTCCAGGCAGTTCGCGAAAGTATTAAGAGGCCTCCAGACTGGATGTGAAGAGGAGGGTAGCTGCGCATCTTCCTTGTGCACTGCCAGAGCCATCCCCTAGAGGGAGGGAGCTGCCTGGTCGCCAAATGCCCAGACAGGCTTTCACCTTGCCCAACATCCCCAAGTTGCCTAAGACTATGGCAGTTGAGAGCCATATCTAGGCCATCTCTCTCTTCTCGCAAGATCACTCCTAATCAAGCAGGGTCGTTAAAAGCCTCACCTTGTCATGACGATTCTATACGATTATATTTCATCCCCCGCCCGACTCCAGTCATCGACATCCTCGCCATCGACGAGTAAACCCGTCCATGTGGGAAGCTAAGCGCATGGATGTGGTGCGGGGCATATCAGACGACTCCTTGGCCCAGTGGCATCAAACTCCCCGCTGGTCCCCTCCGGGGTTTTGGAATGAGAGGGTGTTAGGGCATTTGAACTTAGCCCATTCGCCGGTAAATCAGAGTCGATGATACCACCCACTGAGCCGCAGACCATGACTAGAGGGTTTGATCTCACCTGCTTGCTTCGGCGGGATGTATGGCGTCGCCCCGCTGGTTTGAGTAATATCTTGAGTTGGTCGAGATGGGAATTTATTTCAGCTTCACCATCTTAGTATGATGGGAGCCTCAGAAATAAAATTAATAAGTTAACGGATAGTTAGTTTAATTAAGGTATTAGCAATTAAAACGTTCACTCCATCAAATCAATCTACTATTAGGTATCTGCGATTATCTGAGGCTTTCCCTGCATGTCGATCACTCCACCTTCGTGAAGATCAAAGACCAGCTGCTTGTAATTCATGAGGTCGTCTATTTGCCCTCTCATCAGTGCGAACTCATTTTTCATCCGATGATTGTCATCGAGGTACTTTTGCTTTGTCTTTCTCCCGAGAACGCTGCTATCTTTAACCTCCTCCTGCTGGCTTGGTCTAGACTTCCTCTTGGCTGATTGCTTCATCAGGTATGCTGATCTTCCTTTCTAGACTGAAAAGTTAAGTTTTCAAACAATGCTTACCACTGTAGTTGACAGAGTTTTTTAGTGCCTCGGCAAATTCAGGCTTCATATTAACGATCATATTGTTCGATTGGTCTAAGCGCTCCCTTCGCTTTTGCTTCGCGTCCTATATCATCTAGTTTATGCCTGCGGTGTCTAACGAGAGGAGCACGTCAACTATCCATTTCTTGTCAAGATGGAGCCAGTCGCACTAATCTGGGAAGTAGCAAAGAAGTGATGGCTTTCCCTCTGCATACTCCAGGAAGTCATCAGCAGTCAATCCTTCAATTTGCGAAACAGCCGCAACTATGACATCGGCTCTCCTTAAGAACTGAAAAGTTCATCATGCAAGCTATTTACCTCCTTCTTGCCGTCGAGGATGCTTCTGAAGAAGGAAATGTTCGTGCAATTCATCTTCGGGAGATATGCTCCACAATCCTGAGTGAGGAAATCGTAAAGCTCCTTTTTGCTCCCGACTTTCTCTCTCAGCTGATGGATATTGACTTGCTGTAGCTATTGCATCTCCCCTGCTAGGTAAACTATTAAATTGCAATAATTAATAATGAATGTCAAGCATATATATCACCTACCTATGTGTGGAGGTCGATGGTAGAATAATCAGTATGCATGCCGAGGTAAGCTATATGATATTAAATTTATTACTCTATATATAGCTTGGAATTTAATAAAAAAGAAGAATTAAATTAGATATTAAATTAAAATGGAATAATCAGTGGCAGTTGGAAGTGTGTCAAATTTAAATAATAAATTAAGAATTGTAATTCAGCATGAAAATTCTAAGAACTTTTTTATCCTTGCAACTTTTGTGTGGAAGTGCTCAGTCAAGAGTTATAAGCCGACACAAGTTTTAATGAGGATGAAAAGATGAGGATGAAGAGGAGTGCGTGATTTATATCTCGCTGCTGAGAGGCTGTACAAGATGATTAAAGAAGAAAACTCATATTAAATTTTTGATTCTCTAATCGAACAAGCTGCAAAGATCAGGGGGTGAATCTGTGATTTCTACTGCGACGAAGTTGCAACTCTCCATTATTATTTTAACCAATTCACGATTTTAATTAAAATTCCAACTTTAAAATTTTCACAAATAGTTTCGGCACCCGGAATAAATGGAGAACTCTAGGAGATACTCGCAAGCTCGATAGACTGATCTCAGACACTATTTCGGCTGATCCGGCATTGATAACCCTGCTCAAGACCTGAATTAGGATGCATAAGACCCAGAGGATGAACTTGGCCAAGAAGACGAGGTTGGCAGCTGGAGCTTCATTTGCACTCCAGTCATTGCGATACATCTAAACTCCTCCGAGAGAATTCTGCCAACAACTCTAACCTGGCCTCAGTTGCTAGAGGCAGAAGAGGCTATACTTAAGCAACTGTCGGGCAAGCAATACCCGATGGTCATCTTAGACTCAAAGAAGAACTCCAAGGAGCTTGTTAACTCTGGCTTCATAGAGTGATAGCTTGGCTCCGCGAAGTTCTTAGAGAGCCTCTCAAAAGCAGTATGTATCCACAGAGAAACTCAATCAAGAAAGCTAGGAGCAAACCTAGATGAAAAAGAATCGAGAGCCGCAGCTTCAAGTGAGGTCGATAGATTACTGAAGGTAGCTCGGGGATAAATACTTATACGAATTGAAAATATGGGGCAAACTGTGAACTCGGAGAACGGAGAAACGATTAGTCAGCCAATGAGGGAAGAAGGCCTATGATAAACACAGACTCTGGTAGAGTGGCCAGTATCGCAACTACTTTGTGCAGAGCGAAGTCTTGCTCAAAGAAAATTATCATGGGGCGTCTCAATCTATCCAGGAAAAGACTAAAAGCAATATTAGAAGGAGATGGGGCCGAAGGTCTGGCGGGCTCTTGATGAGCAAAGTTCTCTAATCGGCCAAACTTTGCTTACATAGGCGGAGTTGTCGAGAAAGAGATAAAGGAGAAGCACTCGATTCTCTCAATAAAAATGCTTCAGAGTAAGGTCCGAGAAACTCTGGGTGCTTCTATTCCTCTCTCTGTTCTGAGAAGAGTGGCAAAGGAGCGTCTTAAGCTGAGCTATAAGAAAATATATTCGATCGCTCAGAGGACTAATTGTGAGGAGGCTGTCATTGGGCGCCACCTCGCAGCAGTTGAGTTCATAAATATCCTCAGCGAAGGAAAATAAATTATCAACATCGATGAAAGCAGCATCAATGTGATAAATGATTCGAAGAGATCCTGGTCTTACAAGGGGCAAAAGTACTACAGCGACAAATCTCAGAGGCTTTACTAAGTCAATATTATCGCAGGTGTATCGAGCGATGGGCGAGTCTTCTTCTAGCTCTCTCGAGGTTCTAACAACAGCAAAACTGTATACTGCTTCCTCCTTAAGTTGTCTCTGCTCTTAGATAAGGCTGAGGAGGGTTGGAGGACAAAGACCTTCTTCATGCTCGACAATGCAACATATCACAGAAGTCAGTTTCTCACGCGGAAGCTCAGGCTTTTACAAGCAAGCATACTATACTTGGGGCCTTACCATTTTCAAATGGCTCCGGTAAAGAAGTTTTTTGCCTTCATCAAGAGGAAATCGGAGCCTACGCTGGCAACCTCAAAGCAGAGGATGCTATTGCCTACTACTCTAATGAGCTGCTTAAGCTGGACTTTGGTTGGATTGCTGATTCCTTCGATGAAGCCCTTTGCAAGGCACTAAAGTACTTAAAGCTTCTAAAGCATATGAGTATGAGAAATGACTTTTTTGCTCTGCATAATATCAGCAGCCCTCCTTATAAAGCAATCCTATTCAAATTGTTCATCCAGGACTCATCTAGGGCGAAAACCTTAAGAGTGAAAATCCCCATGCCCTAAAGTAACATCCTGTCTACGATTCGCAGCTTTTTATAGATGGAGAATAAGAAGAAATTTTTATTCTAGAATGAACTATGAATTCACAAATTAGGCTTTAAAAGTTGGGAGTAAATTTGCTGCATGTTGTTGCAGCATTTTTACTCCCAATATTCAACATAACAAAAATAACCCCAAAACCTAAAATCAAGAACTTTCAGTCAATATAAGATCATGGAATCAGAAAGACTAAAATATGTATGCCCACACTGCGGCTAAAGCTTTGAGAAGTCAAGCTCCAGGACGTCTCACTGGAGTCGAGACCCAATCTGTCATCGGGTACATTAGGTTTGGGTCCTCGAGAACACACATAAGCAGCTTATTTGCTTCTCATGCGAGAATATATTCACTAAAATACAGAACTGCAAGAGACACAAGAAAGAGTGCAAACAGGGAGGCACAGCTGAGAACCCTAGGATGAACAAGCAGCTTAGTTAGAGAATGATGGTGAAGACAGACTTCGAAAGATTAGAGAAGGCAAAGTGAGAGGCCTTCGGAGCTCAAGGCATGCTGAAATGCCCTTCATATCTCTACGATGTCAGCCAAGCCTACGCCAATCCCAAGCTTCGCTCCTACATTTTGAGCGCGCTCTCGGCTCGTTCTCCTTTGAGATTGAGAGCAGATGTGAAAAACGATCATTTCTGGGAGAACTTGATGAAGATAGTGTCATCGGACTATTAAATGCTATTCCAAGTCATAGTGATAGACCCAGCTTGGTAGACACGCAATGCACTCCCGTATGAATATCTCTCTAAAGCTGCGATAAGGGCAATTCCAATATCGAGCTTTATCTTACAGTGGACTCATATTCTACTGGGTGCTCCCCAAGTATGAGGAATTCGGCAAGCAAGTTTTGGAGGAGAGTGGCTACAAGCTTGAGAAAACATTGAAATGGGTCAAGCTCACATCTCAGGGTAATCTAATAAATTCGAAGCAACCCTAATATTCAGAGGAGCATTGCTTGATAGGCTCCAAGGGCTCAATTGATAAATAGGTTCTTGAAAACCTGCCTTCAGAAATCTACTCACAAGTGAGGAGCCATTCTGAGAAGCCCGAGGAGCTCTGGGAATGGATTGATAAGTACTGCTCGGGTTCACTGAGGTTGGAGATATTCGCCCGCCTTCATGCATTTAGAAAGTTTACAGTGCATGTGGGAAATGAGTTGGAAGTGGGTTCAACTATGAAGATTGAATGAAATGAGCATACAGGAGAGGTATTCTCTTAAAATAATTAGTAAAATATATAAATTAAAACTTAAACTCATGTTCATGCATTATACTATATTCGCAATCTCATCATTGAAATATTTTAAAAACTCCTTTTCTTGTGTCATTCAAAGCCTTGAGCTACCTTAAATATGAAATATTAAAAAAAAACTGTGTACAGAATATCAAGATGCATTATAATTTAACTTCTACTTCAAATCTTTAATTTTAATTACCTCAACTTTGAACTTAACTTATCAAAATGTTTTTTAAAATAATATAGAGATATTATTGTAATTAGTTAATTATGAAGGGACGATAATTTTAAGAAGTAAATTAGCAGTAAATAATAAAAGATTATTAAATAAAAAAATTTCCTAACTATCCATTTAACGCTACTATCTGAAAATATCTAAAATCATAATTTGAACATCAAGGAAAGTATAAAAGTCAAAATTTATTTTTTGAGTCTCTTTTTTGTTTTAAAAAATGTATTTTAAGTTAATTTATAACCATATAAAAATATGCGGTAGCACACCGGCCCTCTCCCAAAATTTCTAGTTCAAATAGAGATATAAATTTAATGGAGGAGGTAGTATATAATAAAATGAATGATTTTAAGTATTGGTCTCTAGTGGCTCTGATGCATGACAGTTTGAGATCTTCTCTATTTTATGTGGAATTTATTATAAGAGCAGATTTAATTAATTAAACATTGCACCTAATTTAATTTCTTCAACTTCATATTTTTACATTTAGACTATTTTCGTAAAAAAGATAATTTATTAGAATCAACTTCACCATAGTAAGTAAAGAAGGCGTGCCAATAATCTTTTATCAAAACATGGTGTGAAGGGAATATCTTTAGTGGAGTATTAGAGTGTTAATTATACAAAAATGCTTTTTAAATGTTAAAAGATGCTATCAAAGGAGCAAGACGAGATCAACTTAAAGGCTGTGGAAGAAAGAATAAAATAAGGTACTACTAGGCCAGCATTGTAGTTAAGGCATCTAGCAAATTCCCTCTTGAGATGATAAACTACATTGACTGAGAGGCATCTCCCACACAAATGCTGCAAGGATATTAAGATCATAAAAATTTATACTGAATCGAAAGAATAAAAAGTATTCAAATCAGACCCACTTCAACTTCCATCTCTCAAATCACTTTTTAATTTAATAATTTAATGATTATTCAATATTCAATTCTCAGCTATATAAATAAAAATAGATATTTATTCTGCTGTTTAAAACTCAAAACAACAATCTTTGTTTAAATTATAAAAGGACTTTAAAATGTTAAAAGTCTAAGTTTATTAGATATTTATTAAAGAACAAATAGAAATATAAGTTGGAAATTATAAAGAAATTGATAAAATTTATCTGATCATTGGCTTATTCATTTATATTTCTTATCAGAAAATTTATTCAATCATTTATATTCAATCATACAAAAATGGAAAGTATATCTTAGCCGTAGAAAACTACCAAGTCAGTAATTAGAGTGCTCAATAAATTCAACCTTTCAAAATATCTCTTCTACGAAATTTATAAATATATAATCTCTTATAATTTTTTTTTAATTTTATCGTATGTGGAGGACCAAGATCTGGCAAAAGTCGCTCTAAGGAGAATAAATAAATAGACTCTAGCTCTTTGCAAAAAGGACTTGCAAATTATAGAGACTATTTGCGTAGTTCCAGTCCTGAAGACATCTGTAAAGTTTTGCAATCACGATAATTTCCTTGAAATTTACTCCCAATATTTGCAGTTCGAACGCACTAATGTCTTTAATAAAAATGGCTACCAAATTAGAATGGCATTAATTTCTCTTCTTTTTTAATCAACCTCACTTTGGGCAAAGCTTTTTTCAAGCAGGATTTGCAAGATTTATTAGTGGATATCGAGCAGCTACTCAAACTTAATCCAACCATCAAAGCCAGAATCCATAAACTAACATTAGATTTAAGGAATTATGAAGTTGACCAAGAGTATTTCGATGAGACTCAAATAGATTGGCTGCTAAATACTCTGGTTATCAGGAAAATTTAAATAGACTATCCTTCTGCTTCTAAGAATATAGCTTTCTTTGATTGGCTCATTATGTTTACATTTCCTTTTTTATTGATGTTATAATTTTTCTCGATTAGAGAAATAATTTTATATATAAATTAGTGCATTTCTGTACATCAAATTTCACATTAATTTAAATACTTTCTTTATACTTTATTATAATTTGAATGGCTCGTAGAGAAATATCCTCAACATCAAACAGATGACGATTAAGATACAGAATTCACACAAAAAAGAACAAAGATCGTGGTAAACATTGACGAGGATGATCTTCTTTTAATTCAGACCAGATAGCACGAAATGATCAGGCTTCTTTATTCATTAATTGCATTTTCTAAAAATATATAAAATTCTCAATTATACCAAAACAATCAGAGCAACCTATTAAAATATTTTCAGATTCTATAACCTAACTGACTAGGAATTGCAAGATCTAGAGGTTAATGGAGTATCGAAGGTTTCATTAGAGGGAACTCCTATATTTATATTTATTCCTTCCATTAAGGCGGAATACTCTTAGTTTATTAACTAGATGAACAAATTTGAATTAATATTAGTAATAGAATTATCATTTTAACTTTGAGAATTATTTTTATTTAAAATATATTAATTCCCAAGCATGATCAAACTTACAAAAATTAATTTAAATCATTTGTACTAAATAATTAGTTAATAAATAAATTTTAGTATCTTAAATAGATTATAAAATTAATTTATACTCTGATTATAAAAATTCTAAAATAAAAAAGAAAACATTCTTTTATTTAATTTTTTTTTATGAAATCAATAATCTTAAATTTAACAAATTTCTTCGAGTCTATATTATATACTCATTAAATAATTATATATATTTTTCTCTCTTGTAGATTATGAAAATTTTAATAAAAATTTTTACTATTCTTCTTCTTCTTTTAATTTTATAATTTAACTTTCCTTAGTTTATGATGATTGATTTTATATTTCTAAACTTACTTTAGCAAAACGAAGGAAGAGTAAAATGAAAAATTTTAAAATGTTAACATGAAAATCATACTTAACCATTTCTTTGGATATTTGAATCATTTACCCAACCTTCAGAAGCTGACCCTCAACTCACTCATGTTTACTCATAAATATTGCTCTTTCCTCTTTCTAGACTGTTCTGAGTATTTATCTTAAATCAATATCCTTCTTAAAGCTATCAATAAGCATTTTAAAGAAAAGTTTATTATAAAATTTTAAGTCATGAAAACAATAATAAATTTTAGTTCAGATAATTTATTATTGTGAGTAAATTTGCAACTTACTAGCCAATTTATAGATAAAAAGTATTAGACTGCTTAATTTATAGCTTGATCATATATCCCACTACCTTCAGATATTATTTCAAAGAAATTAAATTCCTCTCCTAGAAATCATATTTTATAATAAATTAGCAAACTATTATTATAAGATTATTTTTCATAAGTCATTAGTTATCTTAGATAAATAATTAGATTTTTCAGAATCAAATTAGTTAAACTTTATAATTTTGTAAAAATGTAAATTTAAATTTTAATTGAGCAGTTTCATTCTTGAGTTTGACAATTATATTCTATTAGCTTATTAGACAGACAAAATAGATCAAAGTGAATTGAACTTCTATTAGTTACAAATCTTTAAAACAATTTCTTATCATTATTTTTGTAAAAAATTTAATGATTTGAAAAAACAGACTTTAAATATTTATAGTAATAATTGAATAAATTGTTCCTTACATGAAGTAAAGATTTGATACTTCGCGACTGAATGTGTCAAATGAAATGCGTATTTATAAACATAGATTATAATTTGATTATTGTATCTCAAGATTAATTTAAAGAGGAGGCAGGTTCTCAGAGCATAACAATATAATCATAAAATTATTAAAAAATTGTACATTTAAAGTTAGATAATTGGCTTTCTTCATTATAAAATATTTTTATAAGCTTTTGATTTATTTTTAGCTTAATACATTTGAAAGAGCGAGTTTTTGTGAAGGGTATAAACAAACGAAACACCTAAGAAATGAATATTGAGAGTCGCTTGGAAGAGAGACCGCAGTAAAGTATTTTATAATTTTTATTCTCAAGACTTCCATCCTCAAACTTAAACTCAAGAACTTCTTAAAAGGGAAAAAACAATATAGAGACGCCTATGATAAGGGTGATTTAAAATAAAATAACTTTAAAATATATATAAAATGTCCAACTTAATTATCTTAAAGTATCCATCTTAGTAAAGTGAGAGGATTATCTGCTTAATGCTCTTCAATCTATAAATGAATAATTTTGAAGATCAGACTACTTAAAAAATTGTATTTCTCTTTCTGATTCTCATGGATGATTGAATTTTATTTTTTTATTATCTATATTTCATCTCACATATTTATAATGTGAGAACTTATATCTGCATGGGAGAAAGTTTGCATCGATGATAATGAACACTGAAGTGATAAAGTACTCTCTGCAAAGCCTTACCTTGCAATTTAAGGAGTAAGAGGAATTCATGCAGTTCGACTGTTTACTGAGCTTAAGAAACCTGAAATACCTGAGATTGGTACTCATGAAGCACGATAACGAATGCATAGGGGAAAGTCTGAGAGTGGCCTTCCAAATGCCCAGTCTTCAAACTTTCAGCCTCTACTATCACCCAAGCTTCCAAAAAAAGAACTATGGATTCGTCCTTATTGAAGAGCTCAGTCACAACATCAGACATTTTACAAAGAGTTTTATTATTCAGTGAATGAATGAATGAGTGAATTAATTCATCATTTTACCCCTACTACTAAAGTAAGAGTGGTGAGATTAGACACGCCAGAGGACACAAAAATTAGGATAGATGCATCAGAGGATGAAGACGACTTTTTTTACGTCCCAAGAATCTCAAGTTTAAGATAATAGTAGCTTATAAAGGAGAAGCAACTTGCAAAGGCAATAGCTCATTTAGAAAAGATTTCTTGGAGCTTGAGCAACCAAAGAGTGCTCTTGAGTTTAATGATTGAGTCAAAAATACATCCACAAATATTTTAAGACGCTTCTCGCTTCAGATTCAATGAGGAAAAGAGAGAAGGTGGGCTTGAGATCATTCAAATCATTTCTCCTCAAAAAGTGGCATGAGATTATTCACTTTCATTTAAAGTCATTATCAATTTATTTTGGAATATCTATCCTTTGAAGAATGTGCATGAATTTAAGAAAGTAAAAAGAGTGAGAATAATTTTGAAATGGATTTGAGTAAATAATAAATGTTAAACATTAGAAGTAGCAGCAGTAATAAAATGAAAGGGGTGAAGGAATGGGATCAGCAGCAGTAACACTACAACTCCACTCCCATTTCACCTCCAGCTTTCATTTATAACAACAAATCGCAGAATGAATTTGAATCTGTGAAGTTTAAGCAAAGTTATCACGCAAAGATAAAGCCGCCTCCTTCAAGAGTATTCTCTCCTCATGAAATTATAGCAAGAGATCATCATTTGAGCGATAATTAACTTCATGAAAAGTCCTTAGAGCTAAACTAAAAATGAGATAAATAAATTGATCAGCTAGAAAACTATCTTAAATTAAGATATTTAATATAATATTTTTGTCCCTAATTGCGCAAATAGATTAGTCGAATCTGAGTAGAATATATACATTTTTCATCCAAAATAGCTTAAGATTAGATTCCTTTTAAATTTATTAAACAAAATTATCTTAAAGTTTAAGAAATGCAAGAATTTGTAAGCTAAATATTTTTTTATTCATTATAAAATTATAAAATGCTTAATTGAAAACTAAATTCAAAGCAAATCGAACACAGTAAAAAGAAATATAAACATTTAGTCCTAATCAAACTAAAATTCAAATATGTTTTATTATCATATATTTTCAGTTAAGAAAGCTCAAGTTAATCACTAGCAGCTTATTATCTAAGTTATTATATTTGAAGCTCTTTAACTATGAGATGTATTAATCTACTGCCACTACGAAAAAAACTTCCAAACGAAATCTCAATTAGTCTTATTATTCTTAAGTCTTTATTAGAAGATAATTATAAAGCTTGATTATTTCAGAGAAGAATAAAATTCACAAAAATTAAGAAATATAAATTAACCTTATTGAAAGTTAGCCAATAAAGTGAAAACCAACCCTGATTGTTATTTATTAATCTTATGAAATAATTTAGTTTCATTCCTTAGGATAATAAACTCATAGTACTTCGATATTTGCTGAGAATGAGTCCAACCTAGTATCAATACCATAAAAACCAAATTATCCTCAAACAAAAAATTGTGTATTTAAAAATAAAGTTTTGCTTCTTTAAATGAAGAAAGTAACTACAGATCCAACGATTTACTAAATAACCAAACTCAAAAACTAGCATCGAATGAGGATAAAGAAAAGAAGAGATAAGAATCAGGAGATTTAAAAACAGCGAACACCAGAAGTATTCGCCAGATCCAAAAAGACATTTCATCAAAATCAATGATTTAAATTTTATAGCTTGATATTTCATCTTATAAAATATAGGCAAACAGTGTTCTTGAAAACTATAGTAGCCCCGAAGTAGATTAATTGAATCAGCATCTCTCCAAGTCTTTTTAGAACGCAGACAGCAGCAATAATCAAGTTTCTGTTTAGAGCTAGATGAGCAAATACAGACTTGCTCAGCAACAGTAGCCAACTCGACTGAATAATATTTTTATCTTATTTTGAATTCAGTCCAAAGCAATTACATGAGCTCTTAAGCTTTCGGAGCCTCACAGATTTATTCTGGCTAAGTCCAATCCTAAAATTACTAAAGACCGCGCACTAACAATCCTTTCCCTCACATGAGAAATACCAAGCAGCTGAAGAATCAGCAGCAACTTCTTAATAAGATAGCTATTCATAATTAAACAAGGGGTGTAAATCAGAGTGCAGACTATAACAGTGAAGCTAATTTATAATCCTAAATTGGTGCAAACTAAGTAATGGGAGTACAAAGTATGACATCTTTTTAACCTGAGGATGAATCTTAAAAAGCAGTCTTCAGCTTTACCATAATTATTTATAATATAAATATTTTTTATATAGCTTAGATAGCCAATAAAAAATCCCATTTTAGCAAAATTTTTAGTCACTTAATAATCCGAATATAAATAGCGCGTTTTCAATCAATAACTCTCCTTTTATTACTCAATCTCAAGCAAATATTAATTATAATAGGTAATTAAAAAAAAAATCAAAATATTATATGCTTTAAATCGATATGTTTAGTCCATTTTTTTACCTTCATAATTAGCTTTAAATTATTAGAATGAATGAAATGAATCAATAAAAGCTAAAAAATCGTATATCTGATTTTCTTTTCTATAATTAAATTAAGCGAACATTATAAATCATGATTCCAATGTAAAATTCGACAATCATTAACCTTAAACCTCAGACCCTATTACAACCTCGTCCTCTTCAACTTCTCATCCATATTTTAATTTGTATTTAACTCCTTCAGATTCCTTTTTCCCAAATGACTTAAGGAAATTAGAATTCGAGTGCAGGATAGTAGCAGTAATAATAGTAGTAGGTGTTCCTGTAAAACAACTTTTTCATTTAGCAGTACAATAGTATGGGTAACTCTCCTACTAATTTTAACACTTACTAAGATTTTAATAACCTGTCAGAGGGTATTTCTCAGTAAAATTAGCAACCAATCTTTAATCATAATCGCCATCAATCTTAATCTCAAACTAATCAAAATCCTAAATAAATTTATTCTCACCATTTAAAAATGAGTAATTTTATTTAAAATTTGATTCTTAATTAAATTTAAGAGGATTAATCAATAGCAATAGCAATAATTTGTATTGATATCCTGACTATTTAAGCAGAACAACCACGAATCTATCTTTTATTTTATTGTTATTATTTATCTCCTTTAGATGTAAGGAGCACACCAAACACTTCTTACTTATCCCATGGCTCAAATTAAAAATAAGAAAATACTTAGAAGAACAAATAAAGCAATAAAGTATTTTCACCAAACATTTCCAATAAATAAATTAAAATTCCACAACCTCAAATCCTTCACGATAACTTAATTTTAATTATAAATTAAAATAAATGTAAAAACTAGGTTCTATAAAAATCATTGAGGGGCATAGGTGAGTTAAATCAGTTATCGATGATGTGGATTAAGGAAAGAGTGTTGCTTCATAATAAAATTTTTAGAGCAATCAAATGAGAAAATTAGCAAACACTCATTCGAAAGATGAAGTTGAAAACTTTCAAAATGAAACGATTAAGCAAGTAATCAAACCGATGTAGCAATAGAAAAAGCCTTTGAAGACCATGCAATAGATAAGAGAGATTTATAGTAAATTTATTTAGGAGATGAGAAATAGGTCTATGACAGACATAGAGAGTAGCTAAAACGTATCTGAATATCATATTTAAGACAACTAAGTCGCAGATGAAGTAAATATCGATACTAAAAACTCGAAGCTCAGTTCTAGAGGCTAGTAGGATAGAGTGCAAACTGACAAGAGAGGATTTAGTAATATTGCTAATTCCAAAAGGTTGAAGTCTCAAGCTATCTCTATTTAAATGTTTCATTGTAATTAAGCAATTATCATCTCTCGGGGGCAGATTGCACAAAATTAGGACTATTAAATAGGTTCATAGATTATTAAGAACACCGGATAATCATAGTAGAATGAGGATTTTCAAGTTGGTTTCAAAACAAACAAGATTAGAAAGAATGACATTCAAAATTTTGCAGCTATAGAAAGAAAGGTCCAAACTCATCACAAAAGAAGCTAGTCAACGAATGAATAGCAAGACATTTTTACTTCAGCTCTGGGATTTGATTTGGTTGGAATGAGTTCAGCTTAAGATGGGAACAGCTTTCAGCAAGGGGATATCTGATCAGCATCAGTAAGACTTTTTAAGATCAGAAGACTACCACTTCTTAGAGCTAACTAATGAGTAGAGAAGCCTAAAGAAGTGGTTTGATGGCTCTCAAGAGGTGAATGAGCTGAACTTTTCAGTTGAGATGGGCAAAGCTAAGCCAAAGATTCTCAAGAACTTGAATTATCTCTATTTTTAATTTTGAATGCCCTCTATTAAGTATTTGTTCCTAACAAGAGTGTTTATTGAAGAGATATAATTTATCTTTTTTCTTAACAAGAAGCAGAAGTCTTAAATTACATCTGCAGCAGTGAATGACAATATATTGATTCAGACTGGTACCAAAAATAAATCAAATGATATGACCAATCCATAATACTATATCACTTTCAATAAAGATTCTCAAAATATAAGCACCAGGTTTTAACAAAATAACACAGAGCTTAATCATTATAATGGTTCGGGAGTATTCCTAAAAAATATTTTTTAAATGTAAGCAGTTTAATTATAAAAAAGTCATTTAGCTTTAAAATTTAGAGAGAATTTACAGAATTAAATGCTTAACTAAAGAAACATTCATTGAAAGTTTTTTAATTGATATTCAGTCCTCCAATTAAAAAGCCAGCTTAACTTGAAAGGAACTCTTAGATTTTGCAAAGTCTAACTTCTCTGAATGATGAAGCAAAACCAAACTCTCAGATCGATTTAAATCCATAAAATGGCTAGCCTAACTAAGCAAATAAAAATTTATTTTATAAATGAAGACGACTACAGAGTGAAGTCGTAAAAAGAATATCTAGAACAGATTCTAAGTGCTAACTCCAATCTCAACAGAACAAGTATGAAGAGTAGGTAGAATTAAAGACTTAAAAATCACTCCAAAAATGCCTTCACATAAAATCTACTAAAAATATTTTATTAAAAAAAAGAGTAAACATTATTTCTCAATTTCTGGAAATATTTTTAACTTTTTGATGTGAGCTATGGCATTTGTTTTTAATCTTGAGCAAGATGATAGCATGGCTTAGAGAATCAGAGGCCAAGGAATTGATGAAGGAATTACAAGTGGGCAGTAGAATTTAAAACATATGCCGCAGCAGAATAATTTGAATGCATACTCCTCTCTTTCCCATCTGAAAGCGATAGGTCTTACTAGCTCTTAATACCACGATTCACCTTAGAGAAATCCCCCAAACTTAAACTTCAGCCAAAATGCGAGTAGTTTCTTTAGCAAGAAAATGCTTAAGCGAAACAAGAGCAGGGAACAAAACGCAAGTCAACAATAACTGATCTAAGAGCAGTTAAACTCTACCACCAATAAGTAACAATACCTCAGTCAGATATTTTGGTAGGATTCGAATTAGAATCAAAGCTTCACTCATTCACTCAGTTTATATATTTTCTTATCATAACCAATCTACGAGCAGTGCTTCAAATCTCTCTGTACTAAATGGCTCTAGTTAGATTACAGGACTTTCCAAGGGCCTTAATAAGCCCTCTTTACAAAGCTAAATCGAGTTCTAATTTGCATCACCTCAAATAAACCAGCTTTAAAATAGGAAAAAGCAAGTTCAAAGGCCACAAAGATTGGCTAGTCTTAAGCAAACTGATGTCATCAATAAATTGCCTGAGCTTAGATAAATTAACTCTAGCCAACTATCTGATGGCATCAGTCCTGGGGGCTTAAATATTTCTCCAGATACAATGATACATCCTATGAGTTAGCAAGTGTCCCCAGTTCCAATGATGTATCCAGTAAAAAACTATGGCTGTAAATTTTTCAAATCTTTTTTTAATGGGATAGAGAGAAGATAGCAAGACTCTCTCTCCTTCAAGATAAACCTAAAAAGAAACACTCAAGATTAACTAAACGTGAGTAACTTTGCTAGCAGTTATCTCTCTGATATCAAGCTATATTCTTTTTGTTTAGAATTCAAAGCTCAGTCCTCAAGGTATGGATAGCTAACCAAATTCATTGTGTTATATTGTCTTAAATAAGCTTCATGTCTCCTGAAAATATAAACCAAGCACTCTAGAATGCAATTCCATCAAAAGGTAATCAGAAAGCTTCAAACAAAGGGAAAATGAACAAAAGAAATGCAAAAACTTCCATTAACAAAGAATCCATGCCCGCTTTTGGAAATTAGACTTTTACAGATTCCTTAGCCTTTCAAAATGGCGTCACTATTATTAAAGTTTATTTTGATCGCCACCTAAACTTAGAACTAAAGGTAAGGATAGATATTCACTAGAGCAGAAGAAAAAGAAAAAGTTGATGCCTTGAAATTCGTGGATCACAAAACTGCCACTTTCTCAGAGCAGATGTTTCATCAAAATAGTAATAACAAGCAGAGTGTAGAAGATTACAAAGAAATTGAAACTAACGAAGGCGAGAGACTTACTGATAGTTCATAAAAGCATATGTTTTCCCACCAATAAGAAACTCTAAACTAAATAAAATTTAATTTACATACTCCCAGGATAGGCCAGGAGTCTATTCAATTCGACTAGTTTAACATAAAAAGGAGCAGCATCATGTCAACATCAAGCTTCAAACAAGGCAAGCTCCCAGATAAGAACAAATATTAGCAGCAATAAATTCTCCAATAAATTTCCGAGTTTAAGGATTCATGATAACATTCAAAGAATATTAATTGAAGTTTAATTTAATACCTAACTTGATTTGATAATTTTTTTAAACTTAAAATCCACTTTAAAGCGGCTTAATATTTCATCTTCCTTAAAAGAAATTATCTGCTAAAGCAGACTTGCGTTACTGATTAAGGTCCTTAAGAGTCATTCCTAGGAATCTGAGGGGATTGAAATGCTCCTCCACTCTGAAAGGCTTCAGCATTGTGTCTTGCTTTGACTTCTTAGTACTTCTAAGTCTGTTTCTAGTTTTACCATCTGGACTGGGACTGTCGAAGTTGTACTCTGACATTTCATCGTTGGGTAAGCTGGATGGATCAGACATCATTCTTTGTCCTCATAAAATTTAAATTTTTAGAATGTATTTCCTTGCCTGTTTGCTTTACGGGCGCTGTAATTATCCTCTTCCTCATCGTAATCTTCCTCCTCATCGTATTAATTCTCTGAAGAGTCAGAGCCACTGCTATCATCATCGCTATCTGAGTCCTCATTCGCGTCACTGTCTTCACTTGAAGAGATGTAGTTCTCACCTAACTCCAGCTTGCGCCTGTCTTTCTCCCTTTTACGCATCTCTCTCTGAAGTGCTTCTTGTTTCTCAGCTAGCTTCTCTACGTATTTCTCAAACTCTCCATTCTCTTTAATCGCACTCAAGAGGATCTAGATACTCGAGTCTAGGTAAGGAAATAAACTACAATCATGTTTCTAATCTTTCATAACTTATGACTTTAACATTTACCTGAGCTGAGAGGAAGTTCTTAGCTGTGACTTGATTTGTGGGATCATCTTCTTATTGCATCTTAAGTTTGCTCTAGTCAGGAATGAGATTCTTGTCCACAATGTGCCCAAAGAAAAAACTGCTATCTTCCTAGTGAATCAACTCATGTTCTTGTTTAGAGCGCTCTGATCTGTGGCTTTAGTTCATGCTTTAGTGATGGCTATTAAAAGTTTGTGGATGCTCTTTTCCTCTTTAAGCAGCTGCGTTATAGGGATTACTTTGCTTTTGCATTTTGAATTTAATTTTTCTTAAATCCCACAATAAGAATAGTCAAGGATGCGTATTATATG
>JAJKFJ010022796.1:0-43879 GCA_027382625.1 Tetmemena sp. SeJ-2015
ATGATATTACTTTTAGACGAAATTTCTTCTAATTTATTGTTGTAATAGATATAGTAAATTTTGTAATCGTAAAAAATATGAGATAGTTTTTCTGAACGAGCATCTACTTTTATAATTTTTTTGTGTTTGATATAAAGTTTGCTTTTTTCGTTAATTTCGTTTTCTTCAAAATATCCTGCGCTTACAATATTGTCCTCTGAAACGGTTTCTATTTTTTTAAATTTTTTATTTTTAAGAATAAAATAATCTACTTGTTTGGTTATTAAACTGGTTTCTAAAACCAATTGTAAATTAGATTTAAATAGCAGTAAATCTTCAAAAACATCATACTTCATGTTTACATCATAATACGTTTGATTATTATATTGTAACACACCATTGCTGTATTTGTTTTCAAAAAACTGAGAGGTGTTTTTTGAAGTGTTAATGTATTTGTTGTAGTAAACAACTCCATTGTAATAGGCTAAATTTTCATAGCCCACTAAACTATCATTTTGTTTAATGGAATTTTTGTTTTGTGAGAAACAGCCTAAACTGAAAATCAAAACGGGTAGTAGAAGTAGGTTTTTGATTTGCATTGTAAAATTTTTTGTGAATTTATATAAAAATTCTTACAACACAAAAAATCCCGATAACTTTAACAGTTTCGGGATTTAGTTTTTTATATTTTTAAAAAAAAATTATGCTTTTGGAGCGTCGTCTTTTTTCTCTTCTCTTGGAGGTCTTGGCATTAATGCTTTTCTAGAAACTTTCTCTTTTCTAGTTTTCGGATCCACTCCTAAGTATTTCACCATAAACACATCACCCATGTTTACTACATCAGTAACATTTTCAGTTCTTTCCCAAGCTAATTCAGATACGTGTAATAAAACTTCGTTTCCTGGAGCAGCAGTATATTCTACAACCGCACCGAAATCTAACATTTTAATTACTTTCACTTCATAACTTTCACCCATTGTAGGTTTAAATATGATAGAATCAATTTTAGCTAAAACTGCTGCAATTCCATCAGGGTCTGTTCCTAAAATTTCAACAACACCTTGTTCGTCAACTTCGTTGATTACAATAGTTGTTCCAGTAGCTTTTTGTAATTCTTGAATTACTTTTCCACCAGGTCCAATTAAAGCACCAATGAAGTTTCCAGGAATAGTTCTTGTGATAATTTTTGGAGAATGTGCTTTAACATCTGCTCTTGGTGTAGCGATTGTTTCAGTAATTTTTCCTAAAATGTGTAAACGTCCATCACGAGCTTGTGCTAAAGCTTGCTCCATAATATCATAACGTAAACCATCAATTTTAATATCCATTTGACATGCCGTAATTCCGTCTGCCGTACCAGTTACTTTAAAATCCATATCTCCTAAGTGATCTTCATCACCTAAAATATCAGATAAAACCGCGAATTTCTCCCCGTCTGTAATTAATCCCATTGCAATTCCAGAAACTGGTTTGGTCATTTGAACTCCAGCATCCATTAACGCCATTGTTCCAGCACAAACTGTAGCCATTGAAGACGAACCGTTAGATTCTAATACTTCAGATACGATACGAATTGTGTAAGGACAATCTGCAGGAATCATATTTTTTAAAGCTCTTTGCGCTAAGTTTCCGTGTCCAACTTCTCTTCTTGAAGTTCCTCTTAAAGGTTTTGCTTCTCCTGTTGAGAAAGGAGGGAAGTTATAATGTAAATAGAATTTTTCTTCACCTTGTTCAGATGGAGAATCTATTTGATTAGCTTCTCTTGAAGTTCCTAAAGTTACAGTTGCTAAAGCTTGAGTTTCTCCACGTGTAAACAATGAAGAACCGTGAACTCTTGGTAAATAATCAATTTCACACCAAATTGGTCTGATATCAGTTGTTTTTCTACCATCTAAACGAATACCTAATTCTAATACTACATTACGAACGGCTTCTTTGTTAGTTTTGTAGAAATATTTAGAAACTAAATCACCATCAGCAGCTAATTCTTCTTCTGTAAATAAAGTTTTTATTTCTTCTTTTACTTCAGCAAATGCAGCACTTCTTTCGTGTTTAGCAGAACCTACTTTGGCGATATTATAAATTTTATCGTAAGCAGCTTCTTTTACTTTTTTGTAAATTTCTTCGTTTTCTTTCTCACCTTCATACGTACGAACTTCTTTTTTACCAAAAGCTTCTTGTAAACGCAATTGTGCTTGAATTTGAACTTTAATAGCTTCGTGAGCAAATTTAATAGCTTCTACCATTTCTGCTTCTGAAATTTCTTTCATTTCTCCTTCAACCATCGCTACAGAATCCATAGAAGCACCAATCATCATGTCGATGTCAGATTTTTCTAATTCTTCTCTACTTGGATTGATAACGAATTTTCCATCAATACGCGCAACACGTACTTCTGAAATTAAGTTATAAAAAGGAATGTCAGATACGGCTAATGCTGCTGAAGCGGCTAAACCAGCTAATGCGTCTGGCATCACTTCTTCGTCGTGAGACATTAACTGAATCATAACTTGAACTTCTGCATGGTAATCGTCTGGGAAAAGTGGACGTAAAACACGGTCAACTAATCTCATAGTTAATACCTCGCTATCGCTAGGACGAGCTTCTCTTTTGAAGAAACCTCCTGGGAAACGACCAGCGGCTGCAAATTTTTCGCGATAATCTACCGTTAAAGGTAAAAAATCTACACTTGGATTGATGTTACGAGAGGCTACTGCTGTTGCAAGTATCATCGTATCACCCATTCTTACTACTACAGAACCGTCAGCTTGTTTAGCTAAACGACCTGTCTCGATTGTGATGCTTCTGCCATCACCTAAATCGATTTTTTCTACAAATAATTGTGGAATCATAAATTTAATTCTCAAAGGTTATACAAAGGGTTAGTTGTGTTGTTGTTGTGTAGTTGTTGTAGTTGTGTCTAACCCAATGAAAAACCAAACTTTTCGTGCTTTTTTTGTAAACAAAAAGGGGCACAAAGCCCCTTTAGTATATTATTTTCTAATTCCTAATTCTTTAATAATCTCACGGTATCTTAAGATATCTTTCTTTTTTAAGTAATCTAAAAGACTTCTTCTTTTACCTACTAAAAGTACCAATGATCTTTCTGTGTTATAATCGTGACGATTTTTTTTCAAGTGCTCAGTTAAGTGAGAGATTCTGAATGTGAATAACGCAATTTGTCCTTCTGCTGAACCTGTGTTTTCTGCTTTTCCTCCGTGTTTAGCGAAGATTTCTGCTTTTGTTTCTTTAGTCAAATACATGCTAATATTATTTAAATGATTATTATGTAGATTGAGATTATCTCAATACGGGTGCAAATTTACAATTAATTTCCGAAGTTACAAGTTTATCCTACTTTTTTATTTCATCCACAATTTTCTAAACTCCATTTTTTTATCATAATCATTGGCTTGTTTTTCGATATTAAACCATCTGTGAGCTCTGGGGTCATTTCCAACTCCTGCTAAATAGGCCCAATTTCCCCAGTTGTTACAAGCATCATAATCAATTAATTGTTCTTCAAAATAAGCAGCGCCTAATCGCCAATCCATATTCAATTCATTGCAAAAATAACTGGCTACATTTTGTCGGCCGCGATTACTCATAAAACCAGTGAGTTGTAATTCAATCATATTCGCATTAATAAAATCGGATGGAGTAGTTCCATTTATCCATTGCGTAAGTACTTTTTTGTTTAAAGATTTCGAATTTACTTTTTCAGACTTAATTCCTGAATATAAGAAAAATTTGGTTGGGTGTTTTTTGAACATGAATCTGAAAAAATCTCTCCAGAGTAATTCGAAAATTAACCAATAAGTTGAATCATTTGCCCCAAATTCTTGTTCATACTTTTTGACTTCTGAATAAATGAATCTTGGCGATATACAACCCAATGCCAACCAAGCAGAAAATTTGGAAGAATAATCCGCACCAACCATTCCGTTTCGGGTTTCTTTATAATTGGATAAACATTTTGTTTCATAAAAATAATGATGCAAACGTTTTATCGCTTCTGTTTCGCCACCTTTAAATTGAAGGACAGCACGAGAATCTATTTTTATTTTTTTTAAACCTAATGCTTCTAAAGTTGGAAGTCGAAATTCAGGAATTTCGTGTGAATGAATCGCCAAAGGTTTTTCAAACGACTTTCGAATGATGGCATCTTTTTCTGTTTTCTTTCTGAAATTTGTAAACACATCCGGAATGTCTTTTATCGAAAAAGGTAAGTCTTCTGCATGATATAACGTGCTTGTACTACAAGTTTCTAACTCGCATCGTAATTTGAATAATGCTTCTTGAACTAATTTTTCAGTCTTTTTTTCTTCATAAGCGACTTCGCGTTTCGCAAACACTTTTTGTGCTTTATATTCTTGTGCGATTTTCGGGATTTCAATTTCGGGTTTGCCTTTTACGATGAGTAATCCAGAACCTAAACTTCTTAAATTCGCGTCTAAATCTTGTAACGATTCTAATAAAAATTGGGCTCTGAAACTTCCTGTTTTTTTAAATCCGAACGATGTCATTTCAAAATGCGACTCATCCAAACAATAGACAGGAATTATTTCTTGACTTTGTGAAATAGCCCTGATTAAAGTTTCGTTATCTTCTAATCTTAAGTCGGTTTTGAACCAAACTAATGCAGTTTTTATCATTTTGTTTCAGGTTTCAAGTTTCAATATTTTATAGTTCATTAATGTTTTTTAGATAATAATCGGCTTGTTTTAATAAGGAAGCTTTGTCATCTGGTTTCATTTTATGCCAAACGTTGTACATCATTCCAATTCGTGGATTTTTTCCTAGTTTGTCTTCGTTTTTATCGTAGAAATTCCAATATAAACTATTAAAAGGACACGCTTTTTCTCCTGTTTTTATCGCTTTTTTATAGTAACAACTTCCGCAATAATGACTCATTTTATCGATATAAGTTGCTGAACTCACATACGGTTTGGTGCCTACAATTCCGCCATCGGCAAACTGACTCATGCCTCGTGTATTGGTAATTTCCACCCATTCAATCGCATCAATATAAATACCTAAATACCAAGCGTCAACCTCGTCAGGATGTACTCCAGCTAAAAGCGCAAAATTTCCAGTTACCATTAAACGTTGGATGTGATGTGCATAAGCGAAATTTAAAGATTGATTGATCGCATCTTTCAAGCAATTCATTTTTGTTTTTCCTGTCCAAAACCAATCGGGTAAATTATTTTCATGGTTGAAAAAATTCATCGTAGCAAAATCGGGCATTTTGTTCCAATAAATACCTCGCATGTATTCACGCCAGCCAATAATTTGTCGGACAAAGCCTTCAAGTTGATTGTAGGCAATTTCTTCTGGTCGCTTTTCCCACTCTTCAATAGCTCGATTAATAACTTCAAAAGGAGAAATCAATTTGATGTTCATCGAAAACGAAATTCTCGAATGATACAACGACCATTCGTTAGGCGTCATCGCATCTTGATAACTTCCGAAAAGCGCCAAACATTCCGTTGTAAAAAAGTCTAATAATGCTAAAGATTGCGCTCTTGTTGTTGGCCATACAAAATTTTTCGCATCAATTGTTCCAATAGTTTTTATGTTGTTTTTTTGAATTTCTGCTACAATCTCCGAAACATCGGTATTAAAAACTAGAGGTGGAGTGGGTTTATGGGCTGCTGGTAATTTTTTTCTGTTTTCGCCGTCATAATTCCATTTTCCGGTTAAAGGTTTGTCGCCTTGCATTAAAATATGGTGTTTTTTTCGCATCATGTGATAGAAACTTTCCATCAGAAATGTTTTTTTGCCTTCGAAGAAATCGCAAAGTTCATTTCTTGAACTCATAAAATGCTCCGAATCTACAACAGAATTGGAAATAGAAAGTGTTCTGCAAAAGTTTTTCAAAAGTTCATCCAATCGATATTCGTCTGGCAATTGGTATTCGAAATTTGTGAAATTTTCTTTTTCAATTAACTGTTTTATGTTTTTATCAAAGGCTTGTAAATTATTTTCGTCATTTAAATGATAATAAATGACTTGATGATTTTTTTGGTTTAATTCCGAAGCAAAATTTTGCATAGCAGAAAAAAAACCAACTGTTTTTTGAATATGATGTGTGGCATAATCGGTTTCAGAACGAATTTCCATCAAGATATAGGTAATGGAATCATCCGTTTTTTGATACCAAGAATGATTTATATTTAGTTGATCACCGAGAATTAATCGTATCGTTTTTTGCATTTGTTTGTTTTTGATAGTGCGTTTGACGGACTCCACGTTAACCTTACATGGCGTCATTGAGGTTCTTGGTCTAAGACTAACCGACGTGCGTAGAGCATGAAAGAAATGCACCACCTGACTGAGTTCGTAATATGACGTGAATACATTAGAACAGGCTTAGGGGTTGTAGATGCGCGCCGCCGGCTTAATGCCTAATGGGTCAGAGATGCGCAGTACGATACCTCGGCGTTTTTTTCGGGTATCCGGAGGAGTAGTTTTTTTTCCAACATTGTCTTTTAATGTTTATATGAATGTGCGAATTGAGAGGGCTACAGGTACATGAACTTTTGATAGGGGGTCCTATGTAGATGAGAGCCCTCGTAAGAAGCTTTGTGTAGCAGTTTCAATGAAATTAGAAGCCTTAGAGTAGGAGTGCTCAGTCATAGGAGTTTCAGCTTAGCCTCAATAGACGCAAGACCAATGGGCCTGAAAAAAAGTTTGTTAAACTTTTTTAGGGGCGGTGAGTGTGTTGTCCAACGAAATTAACCTCTTCCAAACCCTTTTGCCTAGGAGCGTTGAAGGTTTGGCGAGAGACACCAGCATCTTATACACACTTGCTATATTGTTTACACAAGGAAGAGTTTAGCTATACAAGATTTCCCTTACCGAATAACCACTTCGTAAAAAGAAGGGAAGAGGATGAGGTCTCCTTCTTAGCAGTTCGCGAACGAACTGCCAAAGCGGATAAGAAATCAATTTACAGTGTGTGAGAGAAGGCTGCAGGCACCAAAAAACTATGAGAACTAAAACAAAGTACGAGGTCTCTTCATCTATGACTTGCCTGGGTTTCTTTATCAGATCATGATTACATCGCCTATTATTATACCCTGCCGCTTGCCTAATGGGAGAGCTCACACTCTAAGAGAATTTTTCTAAGTCACGAGGGACGAGCAAACAAGACTAGCATCTTACTGCTGGTAATATTGACTCTCCGCAACGATGAAAACCGTTAGAGGATGATGAGGAGTTTTGCGGGGGCCCATTGAATAGGTTAAACGTGGGGTGTGATGGAAATTCCGTGCACAGAGTCGTCTAAGCCGATGACATCATGTAAAAACTTGGACCAGTCAGAGGCACACTGTCCATAAACAAGAACCATTTTTTATAAAGAAGGACACGAGTTAGTAAAAGGAAAAGAGGTGCCTTTGAGAGAAAGTATTGAGGAAGCATGCGGTGCAAGGGAAGCTGCAAGGCAATAATACTGTCCCATAGAGACGACTTGGCATCAACGGTATTCCAGTGCAGTGGGTAACATATTGGTCATAAATAGTTTGCACATTCTATCTATTGAGATGCGAATTGATCACTACAGAAGGAATACTACACTACTAAGGTGAAGTGAAATGAATGCAATATAAATCCGCAACAGTTACATTGTAGATAGACAAGTTTAGAATCCTATTTGAAAAAAGTTTAGGTTAAAACAAAGTAATAATCAAGCAACCTATGAAACCTAACACCTGCAGTTTATCTGAGGATAGAGGTGGGAAGCACTTAAAGGATTCACTAATCTAGAGAATATGAGAACAGATGTCAGGGTTCACCTTCCTAGAAGACTTTAGAATGGACTGTTTAGGGTATAAATTTAGCATGATTATAAGTTTAAAATAAAGAAACATATTTAATACACAACTATTTTCAAACTTTCTGCCCTTATCATATATTTTTGAAATTCAGTAATTTAGTATCACTAAGTTTATTAAAAAAGGTAAATAAATTTAACTTCCAGTAATGTCTACTGTGATCTCAACTCATTTAAATTTTAGTTTCTTAAAACTGCTAGATCTATTTCGCAAATAATACTTTTGAAAATATCCTCTCTCTAAACCAAGTGTTAACTTTGATAGCTTTTTAAGATGAGCTTTAGTTGGTTAATGTAAACTATAATTTTGTAATTTAATTTTGATAACCTCAACAATGTCACATCTTCATCGTAGCTCTCACACATACTTTAGCTATTTTCTTCCAAAAACATAACTCTCCTCAATTTCATTTATAAATAATAATATTTATGCACATTTACTTTTTTTTCACATACAGTAACACAATGCAATTGGTCAACAGCCCCTTCAAATTTTAGAGTCCTCAAGTCTTAACTATCATGCAAATAATTTTAATTTAGTAAAAATGGTTAAAATATATCCTTCTTATTAAAATAATAAATTAAAATTAGCTTATATTCTCTAATTTCACTTACAACATTATAACTCAATTTTTGAATAAAACATATAATAATTCATATGTTCTTTACTAATTTAATAATATTACAAATTTCTTGGCTAGATATAATTATAGATGAGAATTTTGATAATCAGAATCCAGTGTGAATTTAGGAAAGGTAAATATATTCTAAGCAGCTGAAGAAAAAGTAGTAAACTAATTTAATAGGATATTCTAATTAAATTATCATCTAAAAGCTTTTTAAAGATTTATTGCTATGAAGAAATTTAAATAAATGGCATTTAACTTAAGTCTTAAAATGTTGTATCTAAATATTAATTTAGCAATAGTGATATACGGGCGAGTTTTCTAGTCAGTCCTTTCCTTAAATGATTTGGTTCCAACATCATCATTAGAAATAAAGAACTTTACAGTTTAAGATTGCCTAATTTACCAAAATTCAATTATCAAATTTGATGTGGCTGTGTTTCAAATTTCTCTGGATTTACTACTCTTCAAAAATATCAGTAAGTCATTACAAATAGATTATTTTAACTATATTGTTTAGCATTCTTTGATTATGGAACTTAATTTATTTATATTATCATTATTTAATAATTAATTTTGATTTTAAGAAATAAGGTATTGCTAATTATATCATAAAAATACAAAAGTTACTCTATGATATACTAGAAATTTCCACAAATTCATGCTAAAATAAAATTGTCTTTCATTAAATTTGTATACAAATTATTAAAATTGTGGGCATAATTTAAGAACTGGCCTTTACGTTCAGCAAGCCAACATTCTGAACTTTAACAATTTATTAAATTATTTCAGATTCTAAAAAGTGTACACCATTAGCAAGAGAGACCAGAAGCAAGTTTTCTTGATTAAAATTAACAAATTAAACTTAGACACTAATAACACTAGCTCAATAATCAAGAATATCTACTATACTGATTCTAATCCTAGCATGTTTTACTTCAATGGATTCAATCACACAAGACCTGAAACACTCAACAATTCTCAAAATTAATATGAAATTTGATTTTAGAAGTTAGAAAGTTAGAAATTTAGAAATTAAATTTAGAACCCTCTCAATAGCATCAAATATCGCTTTGGGATTTTATTGGCATTATTTTGATTCTATGGAGCGGATATCTCCCAAGTGTTTCTAGTTTGAAAATCTCATGGTAAGTATTGTGAATATAAAGGAGTGTAAGAATGATGATGAATCCCAAAGAACTGTACGAACAGTAGTTGAACTTAATTAGTTTCTCAACCTAGGATTATCATCTCTTCTCTTCGTATTGAAAACTCAAAGGAGTAGTGATAGCTAAAGAAAATTTTAAAGGTGAGTTAGTAAAATATTTAAGGCTATCATACTGCCTAACCAAGTATGTTCCTCTTGTGGACTGCAAACTTTAAGATTTTCCGCAAGCCATTTTTGCAACTTTCTACTAAAAGGTGGCATAATCATAATGGCTTGGAAAACAAAGACCCTAATTCTAAGTCTTGTAACAATGATCTGAGAATTTTACTGTTGTCAGCAGATGATAGAGAGTCAGAGAGATAAATGTCTGAAATGAGAGTGAGTAAGCCTCATTCCATATATTTAATAATGATACTTCGCACTAGTGTTTATAGAGGGCCACCTTATGAGCTTATACACATGCGCATTTGATAGCATTTACAAGTTAAATATGCAGTATATCAATACCCTGCGTGTTTTTTTATTCCCTTAAATTATAAATTGCAAAATAAAACAATAAATTTCAATTTTTAAATATCATTATAAAAATTCTCTCTATGTATTGAAGTTATAAAATATCACAGTAAAAGATAATCCAGCTTTCAGACATGAAATGTATGCTGGATTTTTTGACTCATTTCTCTATGAGGGAAATGCCTAAATTGTTTACGAGAATTATTCACAAAATAAAAAAGAAATTATTTTTATAAATTCAAGATATAATTTAAGCAAATTATTCAGTATAAATATTTCAAAATAGAAATTGTAAGACTTATTTGAAATTTGAAATTAGACTTTCTTTCTTCTTCTAAGGAGTATTTTTAAAGTAAAGTAAAGTAAAGTAAAATAAAGTAAAATTTTAGGAATATAATTAATAATCAATTTCTTAAAACAGCACTTATCGTACTGAATTAGAAAATCAGTTATTATCCTATGTAAGTTCTTTATGGTTTTATAGTTTGTAGGGATATTTACGACTCAGTGGGCAGGAGTATTTTTAAATTTGTTTTGTATTGCATTGATTTTATCTATGCCTTTATAATACCTTTACAGTGAATCTTATTATCTATTTGAAGCTGCCATGGATGGATTCTCACCAATGTATAATAAATTAGCGAAATTATTATAATAACTAATTAAATAGAAATTTACTACTTTAGGTGCAATTTAAAGTATCCAATTTTGATGAGAAATTTTGATATTCAATCTAAACTTTATAATATAAAAAGAGCTATTTCATTAGTTATTAAGATTAACAAATATTTCTAAATTTTAAAAAGGAAATCTAAAGTTTTCAAAAAATGTTTATTTTAATTCTTTCTAATTTTATAGTAATATTTTATCTCATATAACTGGGTATTTAGTTATATTTAGATTTCAACTATCTAGAAAAATATAATAGTGAATCGACTTAATTAGTAGAGAGAAAATTATGCAGAAATATAAAGAAGAAAATACTATATATAAACGATGAGTCTTATTGGACATGCAAAGTAAATTAAATTTTACTGAGATTTGCTACAAGATCCATATTAATAATCTTAAATTGGAGAGAAAATTACCTTTTCTTTTTTTAAGATTAGCTTAATATGTAGAAATTTAGTGTAGTCTCTATAAATATTTTTTATTCACTCTTTTTAATCACGCTTCCTTTGTCTTTTCTTCATCAATTTCTTATGATTAGAAATAATTAAATACACTTTGATTCAATAGATTAATATAGCTGAGAGTTTAATAAAAAAGAGAAATAAATTTAGCATTACATTAAAATGGATTAAATGAGTGACAGTT
Organism: Tetmemena sp. SeJ-2015; assembly: GCA_027382625.1. NCBI lineage: Eukaryota > Ciliophora > Spirotrichea > Sporadotrichida > Oxytrichidae > Tetmemena > Tetmemena sp. SeJ-2015. The sequence continues at coordinate 11,444 of JAJKFJ010022796.1, forward strand.
GAAGTGTGTCAAATTAAAAAAAAATAATTAGTACATTCGATTCAGCATGAAATTCTAAGAAATTTTTATCCTTGCAACTTTTATGTGGGAGCACTCAGTCAAAAGTTATAAGCGAAACAAGTTCTAATGAAAATGATGATGAGGAAGAAAAAGAGTGCGCGAGTCATATCTCGCTGCTGAGAGGGGCTGAGCAATGATGAAAGAAGAAACTCATATTAATTTTTGATAAGCTATCGAACAAGTTGCAGATCAGGGGGTGAATCTGCGATTTCAACTGACACGAAGTTGCAACTCTCCATTTATTATTTTAACCAATCACCGATTTTAATTAAAATTCCTGCTATAATGCATCAATATGAGCAGCAGCTTCTTCTATTTCCTCTTATAAATGCTTCTTTGAATTCATTTCTTTAAACTCATAGCGAAGAGTTTGAGGATCAATCAAATAATTGATGTGCACGAAACTTAGAAGTGCGATGAGGAACAGCTGCAACTCCTAACTTTCTCATCTGCAAAGCAACTTTCAAATGCGAGAGTATAGTGTGGCGCTCTCAACATTTTTGAGATGGAGTTGATGTTGAGAACTGGCTATTACTACTGATAAGGGTGACTACATCCATACCTTAGAGTCAAAATGAAACTGAGATAGGATGGATCATGTAGTTATTTTTGAGTAATTTCGCGTTTGACTCGCATGATTTTAAGCATTAATAAAGAAATTAATTATAAGATTCTCAATTTCTAATATTATTTAGAAGGTTTGAAAGGACAGCTGCAGGTGGCTTCATTTTAGAGCCTCAAAATCTTGAGAGAAAGGATCTTGCATTAGTAATTTATCTTTATTTTAAATGAACATGTCAGAGCTCTATGCCTACTTTTACTATACCTATTAGACTTCTATATTTACAATTCGTGAGAATTCGAAGCTCTACTTCCAAAATAGTTAAGTTATTTCAACTTTTTCTAAAAAGAGAGGGAGCGTTATTTTTGCAGACTATCAGTAATTTTTTTTATAAATATAATCAATATGCGTACGCCCTTGTTAGAAATACAACATTTGAAGCAATATAAGGTTTTAATGGAGGAGTGTTCTTTGCTCACTATTTCTCTCTAGTTGAGATCAATATCAATATTAATAGTTTTAATATACACTCTAATGTTAAAAATAAGTAGATATTCTTAATATATTTATTAATCTACTCAAATTATATAGATCACAAAAATGACCTTCAACTTCCTGTACGTTGAAACTTTAAATGCAAGCAAAATAAACATTATTTTTCTCAAAAATATTACTCATATCGTATCAATAAATGAAAAAATTCATTTAGACCTGGAAATTATAAAAAGGAATAATTGTATTTAAATAATTTCCACGTACTAATCAAATATGTACTAAAAATAAAATGGTTTCTCAATCAACCTTAAAATATGTTTTAGAGATATCAAAATATTATAAAGTACTCATAAATCTCATACCTAATTATTCTGGCGATAATTATAATTTATGAAATTAATGGGAAGAAAATCATTTTAAAAACTATTAATCTTATTCAACCCTCTTTATACCGAATTAATATTTTAAAAAGCTTATTTTATTGAAGGTTGATAAATTTGTATCTTATTTATTTGCAAAAAAGTGTTTATAAAATTAAATAGATCGAAGACTGCTATTTTCACAACACCACAGGTATAATTAACGGAATAGCAACTGTCCAAAATAATGGATATTTCATTATCCCTAGGAATATTAAATTCAATGAAGTACAATTAAAATAATTTCTCTGACTAAATAATTATATTTGTTAAAATTTAATATCTTAAGATTAAAGATTTGGTTCAAAGATTTTACTTCAAAATTAATAATTTGCGACATAAAAAGCTACTATAATCTAACTTTATACTTAATTGAGCGAATCTAAAAGAATGATTACTTTTCTCTAAATAAATTTCATTTATTCATCGGAGAAATAAATTTTTAAAAAATTGACATAAACTAACCCTGATTTTTATTTTAATTTCTTATTTTTTTATTTTTTAATTCAAGTTTCTCCAAATATATTATACCAATATCAAAAATAGCTTATTCAATATATCTCTAGCATTGAAAAACGCAATGTTTGGCATTTCGGAATCACCTTTTGTGACCTCTAAAATTATTTAATGGATTATTTATTTAAATTTGATAATTGCTAAAAACCTAAGAAAGGGTACTATAAACATGCAGATCTCTCTGGATTTGCTATTGGTTAAAAAAAATCAAAATTAGTACCAGTTTTTTTCTCTATTGATTATTATATAAATTTCTCCCATTAGAACCCTATAATATGCCTTGAAATTTATATTGTATTGAAGTCATATTAATTAAACTCATTATATCTATTTAAGTTAATCATAAAATTTTAAATCATTTTTTACCTTTAGAACCCATAATTGTGTGCGCGTGTTATTTCTTCGTGAAACTTCTAAAATAATAGAAAATTTAATTAAACTTTGTTATCAGTTAAAATAATGAATGAGAAACAGAAACTTAGTGGCAGTTTACTTAATGCAAGTTTCTTCTTTAATCATTTTCACAGCACTCCTCAGTAATGATAAATGAAGCGCTCATGAATTTTAATTTAGTACATCAGCTTCTACTTAACTTGCGTCGCTTATAACTCTGTGAAAGATAAAATTATTGCTAATTCTAATGGTATAATAATTATTTAAATTGGACACTTCAACTGCTACTCATTTATTCCATTTTAATTTAATATAAAAATAATTTGATTTTCCATTAAATTCTCAGCTATACTATGAATAAACCTTCCACTTATATAATAATAATTAAGGTACGCTAAAATATACTAGATTTTACTGACTCCCAAATCAGCTCGAATTCTAAGTATTTTCTCTCTGCTAGACATTAATAAAAACTCTTACTATTGCATGTAGTGGTCAGTTATGTATTTAACTTTTTATTATTAAGAACTATAAAATTATTAACACTACAATTCTCTATGATTCAATCATTACTTAAAAAGTATTTATTATTTTGACTGCTGATTATTACATGGTTAACTATGTGGAAAAAAACAATTACCAGATTATATATATATTAATGGTTTATAATCATCAAAGAATTTACAATAAATATTGTATTTAATTTATTTTTCATTACATCTAGCAATTAAATATAAAGTCTTTTTAAACAGAACTTTCTAATGAAAAATTAATATATGATTATTCTATTTTTATTATAATTACTCTAATAGACTTATAAGAAGTCTTGCCTACCATAGAAGGTGGTAAAAAGTTTTCAACTACTCTTACAAAGTTAATTTTATCTCTTAAAATTATAATTTAATATTATTAATTAAAGTTTAAAGTTTATAAAATATAAAACATAGCTTGTGCTAAATACTAGTTAATACGATAGACATTTCAGCCACATTTGCTTCTTTGTTCTTGAGAAGAAAAAACAACGTGAGCTGCAATAAAGAAAATAAGCTAATTTCATGAGTTTTGCTGTACCCTTCTTAGATTATCACTGTTGCTTCAAAACCTATCATACTCTGGCAAAAAAAAAGGGCTTCTCTATTATTAAAGAAGAAACTAATTTAAATAGAATAATTTAATATGCACTCTTAGTTTACTCTTCGAAAATTAATTAAATTTATAATAATATTATTGTTTTCTGTCATCAATAAAGCTTTTTAAAAGCCAAATTTTTATTAATTTGATGTAAAAATAATATTTATTTAGCTTTATTAATCATATATTGAAACAAAGAATGAAAAATTATTATTTTTTATTTTTCTAAATCACTGATGTTTAAAATTTTAAATACAAGATTTTATAATTCCATATCAATAATAAGAGTATGTTTGACGATATGGTTTAAAATTATTATTTACGTATTTTTGATGAGTTTAAAATAAAAAGTCTAACTTGTATTTGGAGAACGTCACATTTAGCACAGAGAGAAACTTATTTAATTTGTATTAGTCGACTGTTGTCATGAAAAATGTCTCCTTCTCAGATAAACTATAATCGTTAAATTCAGATTATTAAAATTGTAAAATCATTTTAAAACTGTGCTTAAATTGTGCAATAATTTGATATTTTTATGATATAAAAAGACCACAAAAAACTCTTCATAAGGAAGAGTAGAATTAACCAAAATCATTAAGCATAATTAATCCGTCATTTTATTTTTTATATATGCAAAAAAAAATTTAAATTACTTTGAAACATTTTAAAATAGAATACAATTATATCTTTTGTGCATCAATGTTAAGTTTCTCGTAAAATTTACAGAAAAGCTTTAATTTTTATTTTTGAATAATAAGATTTTTAAATTATTGTACTTAACTATCTTTATTTTTATTCGCTCCCTTTAAAATTTAACAAAGATTATACGAAAATATATTAGCTCATTAGATTTATAAGTTCAATTTAATATTAGAATTATAACGAAATTTAATTTGGCTCTATTTAAATAATTATAAAATAATGAAGAAGTTTATTCATTTAAGCAATGATGATAGAAATTACATCACTTCTATATCGAGCATAGTCAAAATTCAAGACTGCTCATTTGCAAATGGTTAATATCTTTAAAATATATTTTAAATATAGAATCAAGAATTAATTAAAAACAAAAGAAAAGTTACGAAATATACGTAGTTCAAGACTCTCGTCTACCTGCTTTACAACGATACCTCAATATTAATTGAGTGATAATCAAGCAAGTTATTTTCAAAAGTCAATTGTCAAATTATTTTAAAATGCCTTCAAGCCCAAATACTTGCCTCATCCTTAGATTCAGCATATAAATTTAGTATTTTAATTTTTATTCAGCCTTTCATGTTGGATGAAGGTATTTTTGATAAGGCAATTTCTCCTTGTTGACATAAAATCTGATGAGTCTGAGTTCTTTAATCTCGTATAAATCTGTTATGAAGGGGAGTTCTTCTCTCTCAAAATTTAGTGTTAATCGTAAAAAACTGCACTGTTACTTTATAAAAAATAATTGAAGAGATTGGTAAAATCACCATCATTAAGATTTTATAGAATAGACACACCCTTGATTTTTAATTTTGTCAATTTTTAATTAATCAATATATTATAAATAAAATATTTTTATACAATTTTGAATAATTTTGAAACATAATTTTTTACCCAAAAATTTAAATTATATAATATAATACGATCATTTCATTTATATAAATCTTACATAGGATAATAGTACGGTTTCTTATCTAGTACTATAATAAGTGCTGAGATTTGAATTGATTATTAATTCCATTCCTAAAATTTTACGTTACTTTACTTTACTTCATTTATATAAATATTTGTAGTAAAATACCTAATATTAATTTAATAAAAAGTTTATAGGATGAAAAAAATTATTATTAATTTCCATCATAGCTTTAGTTATTTTTTAATATCTTGAGCAAGCCACTTAGCACTAACCGTACTTAGTATTTGCCTCTCTCGATTCTTTAATCGATATGAGAAATGTGCAATTCTCTAATTTCAGTCTTTAATTAGTATACTCCATCAATTCAGAAGTACTCATTTCAAATACCTCAATCAAAGACTACAATATTATACAACTCTAAATTTATAAATTAAAACTTTATCATATTTGTAAAAGGGGAATTTAAATTGATTAAAAGTAGAAAATTACACAAATAAAAATTATAAAATTTAAGCAATATCTATAGCCAAAAAGACGTTCTGATACGAATGGATAGGTCAAATTTGGTAATGGATAGTGCATTATTCCAGGGTATAACTAAACCAGGTTTAGAGACTCTGATGCATTTTTTAGTCATGAAAAAGCTAACAATAAGCAACTCTGTTTTCAAAAACTATAGTGGCAACTTCATTCAAATTCAATACACCACTCTCAATATCAGCAACTGCACTTTTTCAAGTAAGTAAATGATAAATATTTCTTTAGATTACGAAAACTTTTACTTTAGATAAAAACTTCAGAGAGGTATCAGACAGTAGGGCTCTGACGATACTCTAAGATTCAATTTTGGATTTGAGATAATCTTAATTCGATAGCTTGAATTCTGAAAATTATTTTAATGATGGGGGAGCCATTGAAGTATCTTCGTCTCATGCTTACATTCTAAAATATTTATACTTTATTATTATATAATAGTTTACATTAGATACTCTAACTTTACTAAGAATTAAGCACATGAAGGAGGAGCAATTTTCCTAATCTGCCCTAAATGCTTAATTTATTTGCCAAAATATTAATGAAGATAGTTTATAGATATGCTTTTAACTATATTAAATATATTAAATGTAATGGATAGATATTTGAACTAAACTTTTGTAGCTTAAAAGTGCATTTATGAACTAGAGGGACTATAATTCACAAGTAACACAGCACAATACTCAGGAGGAGCAATGTCCACTAATCTATATTGGCCCAAATTCACTGGCGACAACTCTTCTATGAAGTTTAAAGACAACTATTCTATATTTTATGCTCCCTATGGACCAGACATATCAAGTTACCCTATTCAGGTCAGAATTGCTAATATACAAGGAAATCAAAATGAAGTGGCAAGTGGATAACCTCTAGACTTAACTATTGCTATCTCATAAATTTAGAAAAATTATGAATTTGCAATCATAAGATAAATATAAATACTATAGATTTACAAGTAAATTATCAATTCGTGAGTTATGATCTATCTAAATTTTAATTTTCATTTCAATAAGTTAATATTGATTGCGAATTAGTTGACATAAGTGGAAATGTTTATTCTATTGACAGTACCTCTACAATTTAAATAAAAGAGGTTACAAAAACCTCAAAAGTAGGTGGTAACAGATAAATACAAGTTAAAAATGGCAAGGTTAGATTTAATCAGTTGACATTTTCTGAGATTCCAGGTTCCAGAGACGTATCGTTTCAAATTTTTTCTCCTTAAATCCAAACAGAGCTTCTCTAAACCGTTCTAACTTCCATAGACTAAAAGTCAATCAACAATAAAACCCTAAATATTTTTAAAGCTTGACTTCCGGACTTGCATAGAGGGAGAAGTTTTGCTTAACTAAGAATGTCAGCCTTGTGAAGCAGGATTTTTCTCTTTATCATAAAGTAAATAATATATTGAAAGCTCTACTAGATGCTAGGACTGTGTAACTAATGCTGAGTGCCCAGGAAAGCATGAAATAATACCTAATTAAGGTTACTGGAGATCTTCATTCTACTCTTCTAAAATTATTCAATGTAACGATTAATAAGCATGCCTTGGAAAAAGTATTTCAGTCTTGAATAAAGATCCTAATGATTAATGCAAAATATTTTTTAAACAGGATATGGAGGTAATCTTTGCGACATCTGCTAGATAGTTAATGGAAAATAACTCATTAAGATTTCAAGTTCTGAATGTGGAGAGTGCCCAGCCAAAGTAGTCTCTGTACTTGGATTGTTAGGATTCTACTTCCTTTATTTAGCAGTTTTAGGAGTGCTTGTATATTTTAATCAGAAATCTACAAAAGAAAATGAGATAAATTAAATTAGTTAAAATTTAATAAGATCAATGTACTCTTGAGACTAGGAACTAATTATTTTCAGATTGTGACATCAGCTGCAGCATTCAACTTATCCTTACCTTCATATTTGGAAAACTTTACAAATATTCTAAACAATATTGGAAGCGTCTTTGATAGTATAATGAATATCTAGTGCTTGATAGACATATCTGAATATTAAAATTCATAATTAAAATTAACGAATATAGTACAACTTTATTGATTTAAGAATGGCTTTTTAATTTTCTTTAACATTTTGCTAGTTCTTAAAATTGAATTTTTGCAGTATATACTTTTCTTTTCTAGTATATTCAAAAATCTCATCTAAATTTAGGTTAATAAAATTAAGAGTGAATTTGAATATTAATAGCAAGGGTTTTCAATAATCTATGCAAAGGCTATTTATTATTATTTTGATCTCACTAGTTCCTATTTTGTGCATTGGAAATCTCCTTCTTTTCCAATATATGATAATAAAATACAAAGCATACAAGCAAAATTAAAATCATAAAAACGATCAGCAAGGACAACAGTTCAATTTCACAAGAGAGAGAGTAGTTTTAACAATCATTGTAGTTTTGTTCTTATTATAGATAGGAATTTAATAGATTAGAGTTGATGGTTAGAAGTAAAATGAATGAGTTTCGTAGCTGATCTGTAGAAGCTCTAATGCGTGGCTGTTTTTATTTGAAATTCTATTCTCGTTCAGATTTAATTGAAAACCAGATTAATTTTAAAATTGGTAAATTTGATTAATTTAATTACGCACTATTAATTAAAAGCAACTTTGCACTGATCGACTTTAGTACATTAGCACAATCAAGGCGTAACCCAATATTTCTAAAGTACGCCATAATTGAGCAAATGTGCAAATGTATAATTCCGAAACAATGGAAAGGCAAGATGGGAGAGATCACAAGTACGCTATCTGTAATCAGACTAATACAATGGGTATATATTTATTAGCTCCAATCAGGGTTTAGGGTGTGTGTGAATATTTAAAACTATAATTATATATTATAAATGAAACCTAAGACAAGTCTCCTTAAATTCCAAATAGATTATGAATTCACTTCCACAAGCTCAGGATTACAACAACAAGTCGTTTTTCGCCTTCACCATCGAGGACAAGGATATGTAGATAGACCATTTAGAGATCAGCAAGTAAATCTGCGCTGCAATTCACCAAGTAGATTAAGTGGTCTTCTTCAATTTTAAAGACTCCCCGCAGCTCTATATGGCAGTCACTGTTAAGCCCGTCTATGGTAAGCTCTCCAAGGAATACTTCTCCTCTAATCGCTACGCGGGTAAAAAGTTCCTATCAACATTGGGGATTCAAATATTTCGCATATCCGAGGGGAAAATAAAGAATGGACTCAAAGAAGCCGGAGATGTCACCATGATTTTGGGGAATAAGCGAATTGTCCTCGACAGGTTCGCGGAAGAGATCAAGAGAGTCTCATCTAAGAACCAAGACAATGAGGAAGACAAGCAGAATGATGACAAAGGAATAGTTTTGGACGCTATCAGGAAGATGCAATCAGGGGAAGTCAAATCATATTAGGAGCTGTACTAGTAAAGTATTCATGATCACCGCACTTTATCGAAGCTTGTGAGAAACAGACATGAGATTGAGGCCCACTTTGATATGCATAATAAAGTCGGGGCTTTACCTAAACAGAATAGAGACGTGATTGAGCAGCTTTAGCTTTACATAGAGACTAAATATTCAAGAGATAGATCTCTGAGAGACAATTCAGTAGTTACGGCAGGTTATATGGCGGATTTCAATCTACTCGAAGCTGTAGATGGGCTCTATTAGGTTATTTTCAGTAAGCTGGATTAGAAGATTTGCACATTTTGGATGTATGGATAATCAAACACGGGGGAAGAGCACATTAATGAGACTGCTCTAGGAGATATTTTTGGCGGAGCCTTTGACAGATGCAACTGGGAACTTCATCGTTGATAGAAAAGTAATTGGAAAGGAGCCCCAGCTCGTAATAATGAATGAGATCAACACCCCTAATTTCCTCAGCAGAATGAACTTAGCCAGAATGAAGCTCCTTATGGAAGGCGAAGGATTTCCTGTCAACTTTAAATACGGGGGTGTAGAAATGAGGTATAAAGGTTGCAAGCTAGTAGTTTCATCCAATTCTAACCCTCTCAAAGAAATAAAAGACGAGGAGATAGAAGCCTTTGAGAACAGGACAGTATTGGTAAAGATGACAAAACAAGGAAGAAAGCCGTCAACATAGTTCCCCTTGTCACCTCTCGATTTGGCCAGATATTTTGAGTAAAAACTTATCACAGATGGTAACCTACCTCATGCAGTTGGAGACGAGACGGAAGCAGGCACAGATACCTATTTTGAGTGAGATGAGCAAAGAATATGCACGCTAGTAAATTTATATCGCACCATTGCCTTAGAATTTTTATAAATATTAAATATAATTCACACACACCCTAAACCCTGATTGGAGCTAATAAATATATACCCATTGTATTAGTCTGATTACAGATAGCGTACTTGTGATCTCTCCCATCTTGCCTTTCCATTGTTTCGGAATTATACATTTGCACATTTGCTCAATTATGGCGTACTTTAGAAATATTGGGTTACGCCTTGATTGTGCTAATGTACTAAAGTCGATCAGTGCAAAGTTGCTTTTAATTAATAGTGCGTAATTAAATTAATCAAATTTACCAATTTTAAAATTAATCTGGTTTTCAATTAAATCTGAACGAGAATAGAATTTCAAATAAAAACAGCCACGCATTAGAGCTTCTACAGATCAGCTACGAAACTCATTCATTTTACTTCTAACCATCAACTCTAATCTATTAAATTCCTATCTATAATACATTAAAAAAAAGAAATTAAAATAAATTAATTAGCAACAAATTAATAAAAATTTTTCTCTTTGCGATGAAAAGCTGACAAATATAAATACCTATTTTACGATTTTATAACAAAATTGAATTTCTTTTGTTAAAAAAATTGATTATAAATTTTGTAAATTGTTTTAGAAAAATGACTTTATTATATTTATTATTTTGTTCACCCTGCATCCGACAATAACGAAATATATATTTCAACTTTACAATTGCTAGGAGCTAGATTCCAAATGAGTACTGGCTAAGATATGATCTTCAGATTTAGTGTTGGTCACCAGATCACATCAAATGGAGTTTATTTATAGGAATTCCTTTAATAATTATTCTTGTCATAGGGGCACCGTTAGCAGTTTTCTAACAGCTTTTTAAGTAAAGGGCAAATTTACAAGACGTATCTGTTCTCTAAAAGTATAAAATGGTATATTCAGGATTTCGCAAAATCGTATTTTATTGGGAATTCTTGATTACTGGATTTAAAATTATCCTAAAACTTAAAATTTAGGGTTAAATAGCCAACTTTTGTATTTCAAGTTGTCATTCTAAGTTAAATAGGATTAGAAATGCAAAGTTGCGTAGCTTAAAAACTTTGCTAATTTAGTAGCACATTTCAAATTTGTAAAAAGAGTAGAATGGCTAAGGAAAAATTAATGATAGGCTCAGCCAATGTGAAATCCTTTATAACTTTTCGCTTTATTTTACCAAAGCTATCGATAGTCTTTACTTTAGAACCATAATTAGATAGTCCTCTTACTAAATGATTGTATCAAACTATTTATAAGTTAGGATTTTAAAACATAACTAAATATTGAACAGGTATGATTCATTTCAGAGATTGATTCCATATATCCCTTAAAAGTAGAATCTTAAAAAATGTTGAGATATTATGGATCAAACGATTATGCTGATTAAAAATTAATACTCTATAGTCTACTTTTTTATGGTATGTTGTTGCTTTAATTCCTTTAACTATTATCAATTATTAAAATTCTTCTGGTTGCAATAAATGTTTTCCTTAGCACGTGTTATAATATTTTTTATTTAAACTTACAGACCAATTTTCTAGCTGTATGCAGGACTTACTATTACAGTAATCTTTTTATAGATGACAATAATCCTGAAGCCATATAAGAATCCTGTCATTAATATTTTGGAGTAAAGAATGTTTCTGGCAATAATTTCTCTTTTATTTGGGTCTCTGTTCTTCTTGAGTCCTGAGATAACTGATTAAATTAAAACTGGAGTACTGATTATGATAATATTTCTCAACATCAAGTTCTTATTACTGCTTCTTGTTTGCATCTTAGGGTAATCTAAAAACAGGGTACTTATTCTCATTAAGTACAATTTTGAGCGAATTCTAATGCCGTTCACTGACCTTAACACATATATAAAATTTTATTCAATTTTTATGATTAAAAAATTTTTTAAAATTGATTATATCTTTATATTTAATTCATAATTATATTTAATTTTTAGTCGCCAGTTACTCTCATTATTTTACAAGAAGTTACTCACACAATAATATATATGCATATAATTTAATTTTAGATTAGAACGCTATCAGAAATTTTAATATCAGAAAAATTATCAAGATACAAATTATCCAAAATAAATATAGGCTTTAGATTTTAATTTTGCATTGACATAAATATTTTTCTATTGCTTTATAACTAAAAATTTATATAATAACAGGATTTTAATCTTTTATATTAATTTATTTTGTATAATTCAGTGTAAACGAAAAACCATAAAATTTTTATTTAACGCAACTAAGTAAAAGTACAAATATAGATAATAGTTGAATTTAATAAAGCATAATTTTACAGAGTACCCTTATTCTTAATTTCTAATTTATTAATACAATACGATAAAATTGTGCATGGGAAGAATTATCAAACTAAAATTTCGTTCCTTTCCAGATACAAGAAGGTTAGTACTCTTTTGGCTTTTATTTTTTGACTCAGCCGATTGCCCGAAAGTTTGAAGACAATAAGATGAGCCAAAAAATCCTAAAGCCATCACAATTATGGCGAAGTCACAGAAATATTAATTAGCTGAGTCATTTTATGGAGGATAATAAACACCTTCGACGTGTAATTAGGCTTTGCCTTGCTGTATAACTATTAATTTCTGTAAATGAGCCTTATTTTAAAATTAATTATTATAGAGCAAGCACATTAATTATTTATTATATTATGTAATATAATTATGTAAAAGTCTTCAACAATTAGATCAATGAATAATGACTTTTAATACAGCTCAAAATTTAATTATAACAAGTAAATTAAAATATTATAATGTTGTTTATATTGGTTATGATAATGTATTCAAAATTTAATTATTTCTTTCTTCATGATTAATCCATTAAAATTTATGAAAATTAAATAGGCTGTCCTCTAAATCCCTAGCTATAATAATAGTCTTTTAAAAGCTAAGATAAAATTAACTCAACTCTAGAAAACTCTTTGAATTCTAACTAATTAGCTTTTGAAAGAACAAAAACTTTACCGTTTTAGAATTTTCAAATTAAGAAAAAAAGTACTTTTTATCAAAAGAGTTAAAGAATCAAGTCTACATATGTTCACAATAGGAAATAAATCAAAAGAGAATTTGAAAATAAACCATGCAAAGAAGAGTCTTTCCAAACAGTTGATAATTAAGATTTATAAAACCCGAAAAAGCACATTAAATGGAAAAAGTAAAAACTTTCAATAAACTAAAATAAGCTATTAAAGAACAATTATATTAATGAAGAGAGAATTTAATTAGAAACCATTTTTTGAAGAAAAGTAAAAGATTAGCATTTAATTATTAATTCTTATTTAATCATATTATTTTCAATTTACTAAAGAAAGAAAGTTTAAATCTTTTATTCCTTTGCATTATTCCTTAATTGTTAGACTTTATATTTGATAATTAATCTTTAAGTGCCAGAAAAATGAAATAAAAGGGTGCATATATTTTTGTTAATATCAAATATAGAATAGAAGTAGTTCCCAAGTCGTACTAATTATAATTTATTTCTTTATTAATACTTAAAATCATGCTAGTAAAGCGCGAAGATCTTCCATAGATAGTTTCCTTATCTCAAGATCTCTCCGTAGACTGTAGCAAGCATCTATCGTTGAAATGGCATAACGTACAAAACTGTGAATCGAGTGAAGCGCGTTATAGACTTCACTAAGCCATTTTATTATAATAATCTGAAATATATTACACTGCTCAGGTGTGAGAGGGATAGCGTGAAGTTTGTATGTGCTGACGAAGCTGTGTTCACACACAACACCTTCATGAAGAAGAGTTGGTACAAGAAGCACGATAACATAGAAGTTTACGAGTAGAAAGTAAATATAACTACAAGTGCGTTACTTGCAGGAATCAGCGAAGACTCAGGCTTAGAAGCTTATGTCCTTCATCCTCGCTCTATCAAGCGAGAGCAGTATGTTGCGTTCCTTAAGAAGCTCAGAGAGAAGATCATGACGGTGAGATCGTTCTACTCGTTGACAACCTCAGCGTACACAAGACATAGGAAGCGAAGAAGGCATACGCTGAGTTGAACATCACTCCTGTTTTTAATGTTCCATACTCGCCAGAGTTCAACGGCATTGAGTTTTACTGCTGGAACTTAGTTAAGGGACACTATAAGAAGCTGCTGCTCTATCACTTGATGCATGATTAAGCTATCGATACAGAGGATTTAATAGTGAGTAGTTGTAAGAGAGTGGAAGAAGAGAAGACAAAGTTATGTGCGAGATAAGGTAGAGTGAATATTTAGGAAAAGTATTTAAGCTTAACTTAATGACTTAAGTCACTTTTGCTTATCTGGGAAGAAGGGATTCTTAAGAGGTTCCTTTCTCTCTTCTGTTGGGCCAGATGGACCTAGCTTCCTCATCTTCGAACCTGCTCCCGCATCTATGTGCATCTCGTCGTCCCTAAGTTTGTATAGTGATAGACGCTTGCTCACCTCGATGCTTGTATTTTGCTTCCGTGCTCTGAATACCTTTGCTCTCTCCTTCATTAAGTAGATGCCAGTGCCAGGTTTCTCTACACAGTTAAACTCTAAAACTTACTAGAGAACTAGGGATAATTCCAATGCTATGCATCCATTTTCGCCGAAAACTACTCATTATTTCTTATGCTCGTTCTCTTCTACTTAGAATCACTTCATTTATGCATTTTCAAAGATCTCTATATGAGGTAATCTGCACGTATAGTAGAAATGATGATGATTATATTTGATAATTGTCAACACATTTTTATCTTATTTTCCATAATCTCTTATTAAGAATTAATTTTTATATAACATTCATTACAATTAAAAGGTTTTCCACTGGATTAGATTAGTCTTAAAAGTTAAATTTGAATATTAAAATGTATACTGAACATATTAATTATTTTCAATATCTCCCTTTATTAAAGTAACCATGATGGATTAATTGAGAATGAGAGAGAGTTAATTCTTAATATTAAAGCTATAATAGACGGAGGACTGTTTATTAATATGAGTTAGTAGATTATTAATTATTTGCGATATAGATTTTACCTCAATGTAGTTAGATTAAAGAGATTTATAGATAAACCATATGATAGTTATACTATTTAAATTATTATATTTTGAATAATGACATTTAATAAAGTTGCATAAGAACAAATTCATTTTCAATAAATTGGAGTTTAAATTAACATGATAAAGCCTATTTATATATCATCATATAATTTATTTTATGCTAAATTGTTTCAAAACTATATGTTTTATAGAAAATAATTTAAAAGAAAAAATAAATCTTGCAATTTTTAAAGATAAACTTACAATATCATCTATAAGTAAATTAATATGTTATTAATTATTATAAGTAAATTAAATAATAAAATTTGATATCTAAGCTTAATTTTTAAAAAAATAAAGGCTAACACCCCAAAATTGATTCAGTTAACGTGCATTTGTGATCAAATTTCAAATAAAAAATAAGGTTTTTCTATGAATAAAGCTTTGGGTATGATTCTATTTTGTTTTTTAAAAAAATCAAAGTTTTTTATCTAAGTATCTCATTTAATGATAATAAAATAAGTTTATGTGCAGGGCAATTATAGGTTAATTATATTTAAAGTATTTTCTTATTAATTTATATTTGAGCATACTTTTCAAAATTATTCTCGATGAAATTGCACTCTTTTCTTCTCAAATGTTTTTACAAATGCATAATGTATTCTTAATTTGAATTAACTGCATCTTTTTTAGTGGTCTTTATGCTATTTTCACTCTTTGTAGCTGGCAAATTATGACTCAGCTATTTTTATTTTTAAGCAGATGGAAACTTAACTATAGAAATTGCCAAGAATGTTGGACGAATGGAGCAAACCCTCTTCAAATCAAATTTACTCCACACCTAATTAAAATTTATGTAAGACTAAGAAAAATAATAGTACCAAGAAAAAAATTTATAACAAACATCTCACAGCAAGCTTAGTTAAGTTTCTGAGTAGATAACTAGTGAAATAAATACTTGCGAGCTAATAGTCCATATTTATAACTTTATTTTTCTTAAATTTTGTCTAACCCACTACTGTTTTAGAATGTGATGAGACGTGCTTAGTTTATAACTCAAATTATACCTGCTTAACATGCGAATACAAATATAAATATATTAAAATAAATATGCTTAAAGCAAATTCATTATATTCCCAATAATAATATTTTAGGACAATTTATG
The DNA here is from genome assembly GCA_027382625.1 of Tetmemena sp. SeJ-2015. Lineage (NCBI taxonomy): Eukaryota > Ciliophora > Spirotrichea > Sporadotrichida > Oxytrichidae > Tetmemena > Tetmemena sp. SeJ-2015. The sequence goes on from JAJKFJ010022796.1 coordinate 27,607, forward strand.
ATATTTCTTTATTAATTTTTAAATCAATGGCATAAAAAGGTCAAGCAGTTGATTTGCTCTTTATTTAATCTTTATTTTTTAGTACTTTTAAGTTTTTTATGAAATGATACTTCCCATTTCCCATTATAATCTAAAAACAAAAATATTTTAAATGCGCCAATTAATTCATGATATTGAGTGCAAATAATCCGACAGTTTGCATGTAGTGCCCTCCGAACTATTATGCATTTTATTATGCTATGAATGGAATCTGTACTCAATGATTATATTTTATGCGTGCAAAGCTAAGATCCATGCATTCTTAAAATGGGCAGTCAAATCACATTTTATTGCCAAAATTTAATTTAAAAAAGAAAGATTTATATTTTTGCTTTTTGAATAAAAAGACTCAACTACAATCAATGCAACTCCACTTTGTGACTAAAGCCAATATCTTGACTTGATCAGCTTTACTTGTATTTTTAATTTTGTGTGGCATCTTGTGGCTCCTAAATGCTTCCCTTAGAGATTGCTTCATTTTCTGGGGACACTTATTCTGCTTTTAAAGTTTGTAGAAGTAATCTTTCATACTTTTCATGAAATTTAGGCAACCAGATTAAAATAAATATTTTTGATATAGATTTTTATTGACCCTAGCCAGGCTTAATTATATTAATTTTAAAGCGAAGAACCCTGTTGAGCTGGGAACAATTTAATTTCCTTATAAATCCATATAATCAGCAATAATAGAGATATTCAATTACTTTCCTCAAAATAAATAATTCATATTTAAGCTGAAAGGCAGAAGCAAACTGAGTGTCTTTGAGAACTAAAAAAATCTCTTTTTAGTCAAAATTACACTTCTACTAAAAAGCTTTATGAGCTTATAAAGTTTGAAAGGATAAATTTATGAAATTTTTTTTAAAAGTAAATTTTTAATAAGAGGAAGTGAAAAAATGACAAAAGCCTCCCTCATCTCGAAGATTAGCAATTTAGAATGAAAGTTTGTTTCAGAGATATGGTGATCCATAAAATTGGCAAAGGCTTTTACCTTTAATATAGGTAGAATATGAATGGATTAGAGAGATTGTTAAAAAGAGATGTATAAAAGATCTGATGGTTTAATTAATAAAGACATCTCTAGATTTATAACTGCCATGATCTTTAATAGCGTACTTTTGAGCCTCACTGTATCAGATTTAGTTTGCACTTTTTGAAACATCTCTTATTTATTTTCCAACTTTTCCTCTTTTCAAACTATTCTTCCGCTAATTAATTTTCTTCATCTTCGTCATCGTCATCGTCTTCCATATCATTTCTTTTATTATTGTTACTATTACTACTGTTACTACTATTGCTATTGTTGCTATTGCTGTTATAATTATTTGTCGGAAAATTTTTTAAAAAAGAGGCTGACTAGTGGGAATTGAACCTTGGTCCAAAAAACACTCATCTAGCTGTTAACCCTCTGATCATGAGGTCTTCAATCAAGATCTACTTTTAATTTTATTTCAAATATCTCTTACTCCCGATCACATATTCATATTCTACTCATATTATCACCCAAGAAAGGAATAATAGATACCTGATAAAACATTCTTTCATTTCCGATAACCCCAATTCTTTTGTTAATGTTTTAACTTACATTAATATTAGCTATCCTTACTTTCAAATAAAGTTAACACTAATCCAGTGGCAGGTATTAATGTTTTAGAGTAGTGTTATTCTTTTAAGATTTAGGGGCCCGACTAAGCCCCTTATCCTTTTATTAAAACACGTTTCAATTTCTTCAATCGATTATAAAACTCTTAAGTTTATCAAAATCATATACTCTTATGCTTATATCATTTTGCCCATCCTAATTTTTGGAATTATTTATACTAAGTGCTAATTAGTAAATTACAATTTAATAAAATGAATATAATTTCTCAAGATCTAGCAAAACCGATCGGAATAATTTAATTTAATATACATTAGAGAAAATACAACTACTACTATGAATAAACTTATAAGAATTAATTCTTTAAATTATTAAAGATTAGTGCTTATTATTAACTATTAGTTAAAATAATACTAGGAAGGATTAATAAAAGGTTATTTTTTTTAAAAAAATATTTACCCTATATCTTAGATTTTTTATAGACTTCTATTTATTTCATTATTTAATTATTTGCATCTGTGATTTTAAATAAGTTTGTCTCTTATATTTTGAAATAAATTCATCAGAGATAAATTTAAAAGATATATGTTAAGCTGCATCCCCTATTAAATATAAGTGATATACTATATAGTTGATTGCCAACTTTCATTAATTGTTTATAAGTAAATCCTTCTATCTAGTTTGAGATAAAATGTATTAAAATAAAAAGATAAAAACATTATTGAAGTAGCCTAAAATATATAGTTATATAATCTAAGTGAAAATTGAATAACTCTCATTTTAATGGAATAACATCTTCTCAATTATGCTCTCTATCATAAGAGCATATTATTTCTGCTGAAATTGAAAAGAAAGTGGTCTAGGAATTTTAAGGTACATTCCTTAAAGGAATAAAAATATTTATAGAAAATGCGATAAATCTCCGATTTTTTATGCCTGCAAATCATGAAACTAATAAATAAATTTCTCAAAATGTATCTAAATTATTTATCATCAATTTAATTAAGTTATCCTTATAGTTTGCGACTGAGAAAAGTGAGTACTTTTATTAATATCTAAGAGCAATAAGCTAGAGCATAACTCAGCATTATCCTCAAAATAATTTATTATTAACCCTAATTTTTACTAGAAGCAGTTAAAGCTTAAATTAAAAATGCTTTAACCTTTGATTTAATAATTAAAAATAGCAATAATTTATTTTAATTAAATTAGAATATATCAAAATTTTAATTCTATAAGTACTTTAAACCCACCTAAACATAAAGGTTTAGTAGAGGAATTCAGCAATTCTTTACGAATATAAGCTTAGAAATCGGGTTAGTTAATTTTATAAATCCAAAATATATTAAAATCATTAACAATAAAATATTGAAAACAAGGACTTAATATTTAAAATAGAATGATCTATTTTCCGTAGTTATATTTATGGTCTTCCTTTTCTATCATAAAAGATTAAAAATAATTGATAATTAAGAAAATAAATTTGAAGAGAGCAGCTACCACTCAATTAATTAATGAAGATTGCATTTACATAATTATCTCCTCTAATTTTCGTAATAAATATTAAATATGCTTATAACATTTCTTCAATTCTTCTTTTTAAGCAATTAGATAGTAAAGACAGAAGTAGTTTACCACCAAAATTTAGATTAATACACAAAGATATGAGCTGATAATTAATTCATTCCATTAATCATTTATTGATATAATAAAAATTGGTTTCAACTACCTAATAAGGAAACAGCATTAGAGCTTGAGCAAATAGAATTTGCATTAAGCTATTTTTCCACTATCATCATAAAATATAGCTGAGAATTTAATAAAAAAGAGAATTAAATTAGATATTTAATTAAAATGGAATAAGTCAATTGCAGTTTTAGTAAGTTAAATTTAAATAATTTTTACACCATTCGATTCAGTATAAATATCTAAGAGCTTTTTATCCTTGCAACTTTTGTGTGCAAAATAATTTAGATGAAGATGAATATGGGATGAGGAGGACTGCCCACATCATATCTCAAAGTTGAGAGGTTATTTAAAGATGGTTAAAGAAGATTTACATATTAATTTTTAATAAGAAATCGAACAAGCTATTCTATATTCCCTATAATTTAATTCAGTTACATAATTTAGCAAATTATTCTAGTAGCTGCTGTTAATTGTGTCAATTATTAAATTTTAAAGCCTATAAGGCATTTAAGTACCGATTAACAATTATTTATTAAAAAAATGATATCTATAGAGATAATAAACTATAACAGATCATTTTTTTTTATAAATGTTTTTGTATTCATAATATAGAACATACCAGCTCGATTTATATAATCATTCTTAAATAAATTCATTTTTTAATTTCTATCTTCTAAAATACTCATTTTTAGTAAATAATTAAATTAGAGAATTTTAGCTTCTTTTTTATTAGAATAAACCTAAGAAAAAAAATAATATAAATGAAACGATTCTCAGGGAGTAGCTTAATTAATAAATAGCACAAATGGTTAAGTTCTGGAATAACAGAGTAGGTGACGAGCACAAATTATGGTTAACAAAAATAAATACTTCACCCAATCGCCTAACACAAGATTCATCCTAGTCAATGAATCACTTAATTCCAAATCTCAGAGATTCAATAACATACAACTAAAATATTTCCATAATTATTTATAATTTAATTTATTAAATTAAGTTTAGAGATGGACAGCTAATATAAAAATATGCTAATAAAATATAAGAATAAATTATGAAAAAAATATATAATATTACTAATTTAAGCTTGATTTAGCGAAATTTTTTTTTAAATTTATGATTTCTGCTTATAGTTAAAGTTTCTGCATTGGGATTCCCTTTGTAGGCTTTCAATCTCCTGGCAGTTGAAAAAAATGCGCGTTTGGAGCGATCTAGGGCTCAATCGATAGAGAATTAAAAAATAATAGGACTTTATCCTGTGCGATGACCCTCTATCTGCTCTCCCGATGGAGTTAACTGCGCTTTAATGTGGCAGGTGCCAATTATTCATAAATGTAACCTCCTAATAAAATTGCCCTCACAAATTGAGGATTCAGCCAAAGTGCACAGGATCATTGTTTCTCCCCTTGAGATGAGCATTCCATTGATACCCATATTGTTAGGTTTTAGAATATATAAATGGTCAAGGTATTATGAAATATGCAAATGGTGATAAATATGAAGGTGAATGGAAAGATAATTTTTTGATAAATAGACTTTGGTATATATAAGAACTAAAAAACTAAAATTATTTGAACTATAATAAGAAAAAAAAAGTGTTTTTAGAGATGGAGCTCATAATATCTGAGAAACAGAATGGTTTTTAGAAATTAATTAAAAGTTAGAATGTTTTAAATCACTTTTTTGAAATTAATTAGGTTAACTGTCAATTAATTAAAAAACTTTTACCCGCGGGGGGTTCGAACGACCGTCCTCCAATCATTAATCAGACTTCGCCCCGCTCAATGGTATTTCTACTATTGAGTCTGATTAATGATTGGAGGACGGTCGTTCGAACCCCCCGCGGGTAAAAGTTTTTTAATTAATTGACAGTTAACCTAATTAATTTCAAAAAAGTGATATAAAACATTCTAACTTTTAATTAATTTCTAAAAACCATTCTGTTTCTCAGATATTATGAGCTCCATCTCTAAAAAAACTTTTTTTTCCTTATTATAGTTCAAATAATTTTAGTTTTTTAGTTCTTATATATACCAAAGTCTATTTATCAAAAAATTATCTTTCCATTCACCTTCATATTTATCACCATTTGCATATTTCATAATACCTTGACCATTTATATATCTAAAACCTAACAATATGGGTATCAATGGAATGCTCATCTCAAGGGGAGAAACAATGATCCTGTGCACTTTGGCTGAATCCTCAATTTGTGAGGGCAATTTTATTAGGAGGTTACATTTATGAATAATTGGCACCTGCCACATTAAAGCGCAGTTAACTCCATCGGGAGAGCAGATAGAGGGTCATCGCACAGGATAAAGTCCTATTATTTTTTAATTCTCTATCGATTGAGCCCTAGATCGCTCCAAACGCGCATTTTTTTCAACTGCCAGGAGATTGAAGGCCTACAAAGGGAATCCCAATGCAGAAACTTTAACTATAAGCAGAAATCATAAATTTAAAAAAAAATTTCGCTAAATCAAGCTTAAATTAGTAATATCATATAAATAAATCGAGTTACATATTTCAGAATCATAAATTTATGAAATATCTATCTATTATGGAAAATTATTTTTTCACTGAGATGAATAAGCTGTCGATTGAAGTTCTTATTTTTTATAATTTTACATAAACAATAGTTGTACGATCGATCTGTTTTTTTGATTTCTGACTCAATCGTCAAATTTTACAACATAAATTTCTTAAGTAAGTTACATCACTCTGTTTGTTTAATGAGTCAATAATTGCTATTTCATGAGTTTGTAATATTTATTCATTAATTTATTTCAGACACTAAGAGTCAGTTAGAAAATGATATCTAGAGATATTTGTTTGAGGCATGGAAAAATTCTACATTCGAGATTTCGTACTCAAATAATTTAATAGATTAAAAAAATCTTAGTTATTTTGATTTCCATTTTATTCGTTTAGATAATTTATTTTTAAATAAATTATCTCTATAAATTAATAAATTTTGTAAAAAAAATATTTCAAATCTTATGATCTATGGCCAATTTTTCAAAAGTAAACTACTATTTATAGAATATAGAGAATTTTTAAGATAATACAAATGCAGTGAAATTATATGTATGAATAAAATATAATCATAAAAAGAACATTAAAATATTTGCAACGAATATTTAGGCAATATCCAGGATTTATAAATTTTGAAGGTTAAGTTTTGGTAAATGCAACTTTTAAGTACATTTACGTGGTCAGTGATTATTAAAATGAAGGTAAGAGAAATTTAAAAGGAATCACTCTCTTATTTAGTTATATTAATTGATACTGACTACAACCTTTTTTAAAATTAAACATAAAACAATCAAAGAAGATTAAAAATACAAATCTATTTATTATAATCAAAAATAGAGTCTTTAGTTGTCATTTTAAAGCTTTTTATAAAGTCTTTTTGATAAAAACGAAATCTAACAGTACCAGATTGGAAACATTTCAATAAGCAACTTGAGAATCTCAGGAAGTAGGAATGTGTTAATCGACCACTCTTTCATTTATTTGTCAACTCATCTTTATTTATAATCTGAATATAACTGTGGACTCCTGTCAGTTTGATAAATCTTATCAAAATAGAAAATAAAATTATAATTGTTATTAAATATTTACTAACATGGTTCTTGGAGATGATACTTCAAATCTAGTTACTATCATAGGAGGAGATTAGGGCTATACCAATCTAGAATCTCAGTTTATTTACTTCAAAAATAACTTTATATCAGGAAACGAGTTTTTATTAAATAAAGGTAAATTGGTTTATTAAAAACCGATTTTTAAAGCTTTAAAATAAAAAATAAGCATCATAAAATTTTTAGTGTGGAAATTTATGTAATCTGAAGAGCAAAAAGAAAGGTCAAATTTATTTAGTAATTTATTTCAACAATATGAATTAAATTTAGTTTTTGTAGTCTTTGAGCTACGGAATATTAATTTAGAGTTATGATTCTGGCACTATCAATTTATAAAAAATGATCATTTTAAATGTTGACAGTGGATTATACCCTAAAAATTAATTAAAAAATTGAAATGTTTTCTTACTAGTAAATGAATAAATTAAATATAAGGAATAAATTACATTTCTGCAATAATCATTTTCTTAGCAGCAAAAAATATTAATATGTATTGTTTAACTCACTAAATGAAGATAATCACCATATTTACATCTTAAATATTTATCTTTTGCAATGCTTGTTAGTGTTTCAATTTTTATAATAAATATAGATCTAAAATTAATACATATTTTTAAATGGCTCGATCAGTTTTGTAAAAGTAGACTTAATTAAAAATGAAAAGATAATCCAGATATCGATTTAATACTTTATTATAAACTTTTCTTTTTTTAAGTCCTCATTAATATTCTATTATTTTTATGAATTTAAGGGTTTTAATTAGATAATCAAAGCTCCATTAATTTAAACTGCTACATATCTTTAATGAACAACACATTTACGACAATTCTTTCTTAAAATCCAGTTCTTATTCTGCAAGCGGATTAAAATGAACTCCTTATCACTGGGTTGAACAATAAATAGATTTATTTGTTAACTTTGATAATGTGACCTCTTCAACATTTTAATAAACCATATTCCAGGTTTTCACCAGCAAAAACGTCACAATCAATAGTTTGATTATTTATAATAATTTGACATACACCAATACTAAACAATTAGTTTAGAGCCCCTTCAAATTCTCAAGTCCTTAACTCCTCACTATCACTAATTTTAATTTTATTGGTACTTAAAAATTACTATGTCTATTTCAAAACTAATACTTGTGATAGAATGGATTTTTATTTTAATGAATTCTAAAATAGTAAAGATATCAACAAAGTTTTATCCATAATTAGAAAAATTACAAAAATATGCTTATTTTAATAATATGTTTTAAAATAGAAATTATTGGATTTGCTTTATTAATTATGGTATTTTAAAGGGAAATAATTATATGTTATTTTACAATATAAGCAATTTCATTAGTAGTAAAATTTATAGTAAGTTACAGTGTTCGCTGATTTTCTATATTCATTAAAAGGAAATAGATATAAATTTTATCAATTAAAAATCTAGAGAAGATTTAATTTAAAATTGTTTTATTTCAGTTAATTAATAAAATTGATTTATATTCATTCAGCTAAATATGATTTTAGGATTTTGATATATAATTGATATACTTTCAACGGTCTATTTTTATTTAAATAAAGTCTATGAACTATGTTTACTTTTTGAAATTTTTTTCTCCAATAATTTATAAAATTTGAAATGCAATAATTCTATGAAATACATGGTATTCAGATTGTTTGTTTCTCTATTGATAATTTGATATAATTTTTTTTATTTGATTATCATTCTAATAAATATAAATTACTGAATCTATAACTAATTATTTGCAAAATCGTGATAGTGACATATGGGCAAGTTTTCTAATCGCTCTTATCAGTAAGTGATCTGCTTCCAACATCGAGTGTTGTCCTGAAGAACATTACAGTCAAAGATTGTCTGATATACCAGAATTCTATAATCAAATTTGATGTCTCAATTTTTCTAATATCAGTAGACAATCTTCTCTTCTAAAATATCAGTAAGCACATTACTACCATTTTTAGTCATTTCATAACTTTATTTTATAGCTCTCATCGATTATGGAACTACTATTATAGTTGGAAGTTATTTTAAAATCAGCGATGGTTAAATTAATAAATGGGGAATTGAAACTTCGTGGCAGATGGAATCGGTGATTCACCCCTGATCTGCAGCTTGTTCCTTAAGGAATCAAAATTAATATGAGCTTCTTCTTTAGTTATCTTCACAGCACTTCTCAATTTTGAGATAAGGTGAGCGTGAATGAAATTTTTATATTCAAGTTTCACAAATTCATAAACTTGCTATTTAACTATGAGCTGAGCTCTCCCTCACAAAAGTTTCAAGAATGAAAAATTCTTATAATTCTTTGCTGAATCGAATAGTTTAATAATTAATTAAATATGAGATAATTCAATTGTCTCTAATTGATTACATTTTAATTTGATATCTAATTCTCTTTTTAATTAAATTCTTCAGTTATATTTATATTGTTTTATCTTACTCTACTTATAAAATAAATGAAATTTATAAAAGCATTTAAATCTTGTTTTATCATGTCAAATCAAATTTTTTTTGAAAAAAATTCTCTGAAGATAATTATTAATCTCTTTGTAAAAAGACTATTTATATAATTATCAATGAACCGATAAAAAATGTAAATAATTAGAACTGGTCTATACGTTCACAAGGCTAACATTCTAAACTTCAACAATTTAATATAAATTTGAGATTCCAATAAGTTTACCTTATCCCAAAACGAGACCAGAAACAGGCTTACTTAATCAGAATTAACAAAATTAACTTGGACACTAACAACACAAGCTCCCTCATCTAGAATATTTTATACACAGATTCTAATGCCAATATCATTTACTTCAATGGCTTCAATTACACGAACCCACAAACTCTCAACAACTCTCTATTTATAAATGATCATTATTTTAGCTTTAAATTTATTACAATAAATTGTAATAAAATTAAAAATTTAATCTCTATATGAGATGAAGTTTTATAACATCAATGTGCTTAATAATCCTGCATTAAGACATGAAATGTATGCTGGTTTCTTTGATACCTTTTAATACGAAGGAAACGCCTAAATCATTTACGATTAATATTTCAAATAATTAATTTAAGATTCTACAAATATTATAATTTTGATTAAAAAAAATTAATTCAAATTACTTATTATTTTAAACTTGGCTTGATGAAATAATTTACTAGGTGAAAATATCAGCTTAAACTATCTAAGTTCAAGTCTTTAAAAATCTATTTGACCAAGAGATTATCTGCAGTTGTATTAATTTTAATGAATAAACTCTATTTTTACATTAATGCCTACTTGTGTGACCTGACTACCTTAAGACTCCCTATATCCACATATTTATTCTGATTTTGCCAATAAATTCATTAGAAAAGCAATAAAAATTATCATTTTAAATTATTAAAGTTTATAAGGATATCTTTAGTTCATTTTGATTCATTAAATCTCCTCTGAGTAAAGGCTGATAGTGTAGCTTCTTTATACAATTACTTATCTATAGAACCCCCTAGTGACCATAAGATTTTATTATTTTGCCACAACTTGAAAGAAAACTAACTGACGTTTGAACCTGGAAACTTTTCAAACTTAACAAAAATTTTACTCCATGAGGATTATTAAATTTTTTATCACCTGGTTTATAAAGCTTTTTTTTTCTGAAAGTAATTCATAGTTCAGATACTTTTAAAGATTAGAAAAAATTTCAATTTTATGTTATAATCCAAGGGATTATTTAACTACCCTAAGTAATTAAAATTAATTTAAACTGATCATGGTTTAAGTTTTAGTTTATTTAAAATAATTTAGGGTATAAATATTTCTACTAAAGTTCTTAATATGCAGAGGACGCGCTTTCAGACGGATAATCACCTATGTATAGTATTATTGAAAAAAATCAACACATTTTTAAAATATATTATTTTTGAAGATATTTGCATTAAATATATTATCTCTAATTCTTAAATAGATCTCCTTTTCAATCTATATAAAAATAGCTATAAGAATTTTGTCTAAGCTTCTAATAATATGCAATTAAGTTTAAGTATAAGAGTATCTACTACTTAAAATACTAAATATGGACTTTATTTATTCCAATTAATTTTAATGATAAATTTAATTAATTTTATTTTGGGGCTAAAATTTGAAAATTTTATATTATGCAAATCTTGCTATATAAATTGAACTTAACTTATCATAAATGTTAAAAAGATTTACTACTTTAAGTGCAATTTGAAATATCCCATTTTGATAAAGAACTTTAATATTCAATACACAATCGCAGGCGGTTTCGCACTCGAGCCCGAAAATGTCTATAGAAAGGATCTAGCTTTGGTAATTTCTATATTTTAAATGAACGTTACTAATCTATATGTCAACACTTACTATACTTTCCAAAACTCTATTTTTACAGTTAAAGAAAACGCAAAACTCTTTTTCCTAGAGAGCTACGTTAATGGGTCATACAACATAAAGAGAGGCAGTGTGATCTTAGCAGACTACCAATAAAAATATTATTGTCAATATGCTTACGCCTTTATTAAGGACACAATATTTGAAACAGCATAAGGTTACAATGGCGGCATATTCTTTGCTCATTTCTTCTCTCTTGTTGAGATAAATTTATTTTAAAGTTAAAAGTAAATAAATTATCCTTAAAATACGTTAATTTATATTATTTAAAATCTAATATAAAAGAGGAGGAGAATTTGGAAAGAAATTGCCTATTCATATTATGTATTCTTGAATCTACTATGCTTGCCTCAGCCTTAAGGAAAAACATTGCATCAATTGTAATTATCCCATGTTATTTTTTATACTGAACATTCTGGCAATACTCTAAAAACATTAAATTCTTAATTGTTAAAGATCAATTAATTTATATAGATAGACAACTGTACGTTCTATAATACCTCAGGCATGGTAAATGGGATAGCGACTGTACAAAATAATGGATACTTCATTATTATAAAATTCAATTTTAATAAATGTAGATTTTAACATCCCAATATATTTAAATCTTTATTATACCTCATATATAAATAATGCAATGACCCATTTTATATCCTTAGCAATTTTGATATTTTATTTTAGTGTAAAAACTCTTTAATATTTTAATAATATTTTTTTATTTTGTCTAATTAAATTTATTCTCTCAATATAAAAAACAGCAAATTTGATATAACTTATACTTTGAAAAATCCAATGTTTGGAATATCGGAGTCACCTCTCGTAACTTCTTAAATTATAAATACGACCATAACTGGGGATGCAGAAATGAAAATAATAATTTATTATTTTTTGACTTTGGACTTTTACTTTGAAAATTATGTAGAGCCTTGGTCTGTGGGGATTGTTACGCTACTATAAAATTCAAATCAATTCAAAGTATAAATAAATGTAACTTGTTAAATGAAAGAAAGATAGTATTCCTTTTATCAATGAAGTCGTCTATTATTTTAATTTTTAAATTGAAAAATAGCAGCATCAATTTTCTATTATAAATGATCTTTTAAATATTATTTAATAATAATCTTATCAGGCATCTTACCCACTATAGAAGAAGGAAAGAAATTTTCCAGCACTCTCACAAAGTTTACATATTTAAAATACTCAAAATATATAATGATATAATTCAATAATTTTTTCTAATAGATTTATAATTAAACACTTTATAAACAAGGTTTGTAAGATTAGTAGCTTGTAAAAAATTGATAATAATTGAATGGGTTGATTATTTAAATTAGTAAGCAGCAGGTGGTTTTAGCATGTGCCTGTTGAATTTTCTGACTTGCACACCGATCTGCATCTTATTCGATAGTCAAATTAAAATTAATTATAAATGCCTTTTTTAAAAACTAAATGCCACTTTTCAGCAGTGATATATGATTCTCTAACTCATTATATTCCTCAATTTCATTTTAATTATTGTTTTTCCGTTTTTTCTATCAGATGCAAGCTCTTAATAAAAATTGTAATAAAATAAAGTTATTATAATTTGAAATATGGGTATTAATAATTATTAGAATAAGTGAGGCATCAAACGATACGATGCCCCTTATTTATTATTTTAACCAATATCTTATTTTATTTTAATTCTCAACTATAATAGAAATTTAAAGTCTAACCTATATTTAGAGAATGTCATATTTAACACAGAGAGGAATATATTCAACTTATATGAGTCAACTCTCATCATGAAAAATGTCTCCTTCTCAGATAAACCAAAAATATTTTAATTTAATTATAATAATTTTAAAAACTATCTAATTAAATGATGACCTAAATGCTTAATAAACATATATTTCTTACAACAAAAAACTATTTAAATAGATAACTTATCGAGGTCAAATATATAATATATGAGTTTTAGTAAAAGAAAAACAATAAAAATAAATCTATCTTAAAATCTATTTGTTATCATATTTATTTTTTAATAATTTCATTTTGTATTGTGATTGAAAATGGATTGATAGTTTATTCATATAAGCAATGATGATAGAAGCTACATTACTTCAATTTCAAGTGTAGTTAAAATCTATGATTCGAAATTCACTAACGGATACTATCTTCAAATTATATATTAATTGATAATTAAAAATCTATTTAGATGTTTGATGTTAAACTATGTTTGTTTTATTTATGTTTATGCAGTTAATATATTTAAGGAATAGGAGTAGTTGCAGCTTGTATACCCATTGAAACAATGTGTTTGCTAAAATAAGTTGTATGTCTTCTCCAGTATTTTGAATCCTAAAAATAGAAAGGCAATATTTCTCTAGGGAAAAACCAGCATTTATAAGATGTATAAGTATGTCTTCGAGAAAATGCTAGATTTTTAGTATTTTTCCTAAAATAGTACTTTATACTTACTTATAAATTACAAAATGGAGTTATCATGCATTCAGTTGTCAGTGCTTCAAGGAGGAGTATCTACAGTTTAATTACTCAAAAATTCGTCATATTTCTTATTTAGAGTATCTAAAAACTCTGTATTAGTTCAAATATAATTTAAATATTAAAGTAAAACTAAAATTATATTAAAGAATCAGAATTAAAAAATTAATTTAATAATTTTTAGTATATCTTGAGTAGGCAAGTTAGCACCAGCCGTACTTAATTTTTGCCTCACTTGACTCATAAATAGAAATGAGAAATGTGCAATTCACTAATTTCAGTCTCCAATTAGTCTACTCCATCAACTCAGAAGTACTCATTTCTAATACCTCAATTCAAGACTACAATATTATGAGAATTTAATAAAAAAGATAAATTAAATATAATAATTTTAATTTAATGAAATCCTTGACAGTTGAAGCGCGAGATGTTGGGCTAAAATTAAGATCATTCATTTAAGCATTAAATACTAAGATACTTTGATCCTTGCAACTTCTTCTTTGGAGGGCTGTGTAAAGATTTACCTCGGCCATAAGATTTTGAACTTGGCTAATTTCTTTGTTGGAGTTTGTGACATCAAAATCTCTTCATAGGAACCTCCTATCGTAATGGCAATAGAACAAACTATTATTATAATTTAAGGAGATATCGAATAAGCCCTATATTCAGCTACTTAGCTCAAAATTTAACGGCCAAATTTTTACAATTCTTCATTTATTATTTTAACTTAATTCAAATTTTCTTTTAAATTTAACTATATTCAGCTCTAAACATATTAAATCAGATTGAATCAATTTATAATAATATAAATTTATCACATTTTTAATTAAAAAGAAATTTTTTATTTATGATATTTATGAGTGCAATATTTATAGCCAAAAAGACGTTCTGATTAGAATGGATAGGTCAAATTTCGTAATGCATAGTGCATTATTCCAGGGTATAACTAAACCAGGTTTAGAGACTCTGATGCATTTTTTAGTCATGAAAAAGCTAACAATAAGCAACTCTGTTTTCAAAAACTATAGTGGCAACTTTATTCAAATTCAATACAGCACCCTCAATATTACTAACTGCACTTTTTCAAGTAAGTAAATGATAAATATTTCTTTAGTTTACGAAAACGTTTACTTTAGATAAAAACTTCAGAGAGGTATCAGACAGTAGGGCTCTGACGATACTCTAAGATTCAATTTTGGATTTGAGATAATCTTAATTCGATAGCTTGAATTCTGAAAATTATTTTAATGATGGGGGAGCCATCTAAGTCTCTTCCTCTCATGCATACATTCTAAAATATTTTAGTTTTACATTAGGAACTCTAACTTTACTAGGAATAAAGCACACGAAGGAGGAGCAATTTTCCTGATCTGCCCTAAATGTAAATTTATTTGCCAAAATATTAATTAAGATAGTTTATAGATATATTTAATTAAAAATTATATTAAATGTAAGGAAAACCTATTCTTTCTAAACCTTTGTAGCCTAAAAGTGCATTTATGAACTAGAGGGACTTTAATTCACAAGTAACACAGCACAATACTCAGGAGGAGCAATGTCCACTAATCTGTACTGGCCCAAATTCACTGGCGAAAACTCTTCTATGAAGTTTAAAGATAACTATTCTTATTTTATGCTCCCTATGGACCAGACATATCAAGTTACCCTATTCAGGTTAGAATTGCTAATATACAAGGAAATCAAAATGAAGTGGCAAGTGGATAACCACTAGACTTAACTATTGCTATCTCACAAATTAAGAAATTATGAATTTGCAATCATAAGATAAATTTCAAATATAATAGATTTATAAGTAAATCATTAATTCGTGTTTTTGATATCTGTATTTTTTAATTTTCAGAGCAATAATTTAATATTGATTGCGAATTAGTTGACATAAGTGGAAATGTTTATTCAATTGACAATCAAATATATATTATCTTAAAATTATTAAAAGACTGCCTTAAGAAATAAAATATATTTTTAGCAAGCTATAATATTATTTTAAAGATTTTGAGTATCTCCACAATTCAAATAAAGGAACTTACAAAAACCTCTACAGTGAGTGGCAACAGACAGATACAAGTCAAGAATGGAAAGGTTAGATTCAATCAGTTGACATTTTCTGAGATTCCGGGATCAAACAGCGTATCGTTTCAAATATTTTCTCCTTAAATTCAAACAGAACTTCTGAAATCCATATTGACAGATTTAGAATTCAAGTAGAATCAACAATCAAACCCTAAATATTTTTAAAGCTTGACTTCAGGACTTGCATAGAGGGTGAAGTATTCAAAACCCCATAATATGATAAGAAAGTGAAAATAAGTTGTGTATAATTAATTTCTTTATTAATACTTATAATCATGCGAGTCAAACGCGAAATTACTCAAAAATAACTACATGATCCATCCT